>MJUU01045442.1:0-47952 GCA_002080025.1 Modiolus philippinarum
GTTTGTCTTTTGTCATTTTATTGTTTTTCTTGTGCAGTTCCCTGGTTGAATGTGGCATGTGCTTGTGATGTTCTGCTATTGTAGTTGTTTCCTGTTATCTTCCCCTGGTCAATTGCACATCTTTGGTTTTGAACAACTTAACCGTACTTTGAGAATTTCTCGGACGAATAATATGAAATCTGTCTACGGGTGGACGGAAGGATAAAGGGATAAAACTGTTTTAGTCAAAGGACTATAATCATCAAAATGTGTTATTCAGTGATATAGTAATAACAACTAAATACAAGTTTAACAAAGAAAATTTAAAAAAAGAACAGAAAAAAATACATAAAAAATACAATAAATACATAAATGAAATAATTTAAAAAAAGAAATAAATAAACAATGCTATTCATTAGAAATCTTTCTGGAATAACATTATGTGTATTATTAATACCAACAAAAACACCTTATATGATTGGCAGGTTTAAATAATACAATTCACAGAAATGCTTGACATGTTTGAAGTTAAACCGTTACTAATTACGAAGAAGGAAATTTGGTTATTTGCCAGTAAGCAGACCAAAATGAACGATAATAAAGGCAAAGTGCGTACAAACCAACGAGATGAAATCAAATCAAATGATATAACAATACACATATCTTCCCATAAAACTTCGAATTTAATATGTTTTGAATCTATTAAAATTTGATATAAATTTTCATAATGCGAAACGCCGTTAACAGATAGGGTCTAATCAGAAACATAACAGAGCAACGTATTATCATAAATTCAAATTGAAATACAATTTTGGCAAAATTCCAACTAAAGTACTTGATTATTCAAAAGATGATTAAAATTTGTAATTGTCAAAAAGCCTCAAACTCTTTTAAAAGCTGTCTGAAACGTGTATATTATCAAGGACTGCATTTATCTTTTTCATTAAAAAGCAATAACAGTAAAGTACAAAAAATACATAATAGAAATCGGAGTCCAGAAACCTGACAAAACACAAACCGCTAGGAGATAGAAGGTCAAAGACAGAACTAACACACAAAAGTGCATAAATATAAGAAATATAACACTTAAAACTAAAGCACTCACAGCGTGAACACCAAGAGTGACACCAAGTACTTTGGACTTGTAAGCTCTCTATTTATTAAGTAATCGCAGTATCCAATGGCTAATGCCATAGATGTGATAGATGATATTGATAGTTTAAATAACCCAAGCTCAGGCAGAACCGCTATATTTGTTTCTTTCTTTGATCACATAAAATCTATTCACATTTTGGAATGAAATTTTAATAATTGATAATGTCTAACTAAGGTAGTGTATGGAACTAACAAATATACAATCCTTTTTTTCTTTAACTGAAAATAGATCGAATACACCAAAAATAGTCTTAAATGGTCCTCTCATTTACCATTAAAGAAATCAATATCACACCGAATTCGTTTTTATTAAGAAGAATCTTCCGAAAATAGCAAGGCTTAGAACTTTTATATAAGCAATGAAGGAATATGGAGTAAAAGCAAATGAGACAAATTCTCCACAAATACGTGGGAAAATCAAGCGATAGAACAACGCTTTTATTGTTGTTCTTCATCTTGAAGTCACCATGAGGATTTCAACAATGAGCTATGCTCATTTCTCATAGTAAGTTCAAGAAGGCCTTTTGATATAGTCTGCATTGGGAAAAATAAACTTTAATATTTTTGTCATGAATAAAAGGATAAATCTAAGGGATAAAGGATATATAAAATAAAGAATAGGAGAAACATATAAATGTGGCTTTCCACTGAATTTTTTCTTTATATTTACCACTTTTCAAAACAAAAGAGAATTTCAAAAATCGATAACTTCTGCAAAGTTACGGCATAAATATTTCTTTCCCTATGAGATAACGTTTAGAGCATTATAAAATAATTGGCTTGACACAAGAATTAAAAAAATCTTAAAATGTGGGTTTAATATATTTAAACAAAAATCCATTAGCCAGGTTTTAGTCAAAGCCAATAGATAATAGTTTGATAGGATAACTCGATACCAGATCTTAGTGAAATATATTATTTTTTCTTTGATTGAATTATAGTTAAAGTATATACCAACAAATAAGGTACAAGGATCAAACGTCGATTGCTGTTGAAAACCGTTACTGTATTATTGTTATTATTGAAATTGGCAACGTCCAATCTCATTGGTCAATGTCATGAAAAACAGTTTTACTCGATTAACGCTTTCTTGACTAACAATACATTTAAATATAACATAGTGCATCATATTTTGACGTAAAATTCAATGATATTCATGTTTTGGGTAAAAAAAATGAATAATAAGAAATAAAAGATATATGAGACAAATAGTAGTAGAATACCGAATGAACAAAGGAGCGGTATTTACAAAGATCGAAGTCCGAAGACATGGTCAAATAACTAAATACCGAGGTTACTGTGAATTTACTTTCTGCATATGCAAGGACACAAAACGAGGACACAGATCACAATGACGTAAGACAGAGACAAAGCACAGAAATAAATATTACAACTTTCAAAACCAAGGCCCTCATAGTGTGAACTGAATCTGACATCAGGTGCTCCGCAAGGGTAAGCATGTCCTGCTCTGTTAACAGCACCCCTCACACTGTGAGTGAGGAAATATATTTTTGGAAGATCTATTTGATAGCTGATTGGTAAATGTCATTTTCTAACCCTAAGACATAACCAATTAAAAATCCATGGTTCGTTTTACTTCTCTAAAGAGTTAATGGATGCCCAAACGCGGCTTTTTACTCACAAATTTTACATTCAGTTCTTTGGCTTTTATAATTTTTGAAAGAGAGTCGACTGCGTTTACACATCAAGTAACCCCTTCAACATCACTTTTATTGCTATAATAATGGTGCTTATAAAATATTTACCTTATGATGTACCGTGTGAGAATGTTCTCCCTCCATTATTTTTGTTTCAAAGGGTTGAAAAACATAATGGACCGGCTGTACGTTGTAAAGGAATGATGAAATGTAACACCTTAAATACATGATAAAAGGATATGGAGTAAATACACATGATAAAAAGTCTTTACAATTACATTATTGAAAGAAGCTATTGAGCAACGCTTTTATTGTTGTTCTTCATCCTGGATTAATTTTTAAATCTTATGTTAACAATGATTAAGATGACGAAACAAGAGTTTCTTATTTCTTATTTCTTATACTCTATATACATTTCATTTATGGTGTACTTGTTCTTGAGAGAATTTCTCATTTGGATGCACTATCATTCTTCCAAATTTTGGCTTTTTAATTTTTTGTAATTTAAAAATGATTTTTTTTCTGAACACCTGTTTATTGTGCCCACGTCACATGATTTTATTATGCCAAGTTTTCTTACGAATAACTAAATACCGCAGTTACTGTAAATTTAATTTCTGCATATGCGCATTTCGACAACTTATGTCTCTTCAGTGCAGATAAAATTTAAACGTTAGAAAGACCATAAACTCAAAGATGTGTAAAAACTGATAGAGAACAAATAACCAATATGATCTAAATGTAAAGCCAAAATCACCTAGCTCGATGAGTGCCCTGTGCTTGTCTAAATTTTGTGATGTCTTCTACTAGTCCTTTTGTCGCGCAATGGATGACAGCAATTGTAAGAACACTTTGCCAGTTAAGTTTATGTTTGTTGACAATCCCGCATCCATGGGTCAAAAGGAAAAAAAGACATGGATGTAGCGTTGCTCAACAATTAGCAATGAATTCCACTCGAACCGGTGCTAGGGGCCGTCTTGAACTTGCTATGAGGTATGAGTAATTCTCATTGTTGAAGGCCTCATGGTTACTTCAAGATGAAGAACAACAATAAAAGCGTTGTTCCATTGCTTGGTTTTACCATGTGTTTGTAGAGATTTTGTCTCATTTGCATTTACTCCATATCCCTTCATTGTTAATTTCTACATATATTTTTATCAATAGTGCTATAGACCTGTTTTCATTATAAAAATAAATACGCACTTTTAACGATTATTTTTGTGGCCCTGATGTCAGCAAATCTATCATTGTTACTAGAAGTTGTAACTTTTATGCATATTTCTTCTCAAAATGTAATTGGGTTTTGATGGTAACACATTTCGGGTTAAATATTTAATTTTGATTTAAGTCTGTATCATTTTGTTGGCTACATTATAATGACATAGGGAAAATAAAATTAATGTGCATCTATGTCGAAAGTTTTTGTGCATTGACAATAATTTTTCCTGTTTTATATTATAAATTCTATATACATTTTTAATGCAAGCTGCTCTAGAATAAGACAGAAAAAAAATTCTTACTCAATAAATTAAATAAAATTTGCATATTTTGCTAAAAACCACACTGATTCAAACAAGAAGTACACTGAGACTGACGTAATCAAAATGTTAGAATTTTTGGTCGACAATATTTTTGTCGAATTCGGAGGTCGTATTTTCCAACAGACAATAGGGATTCCCATGGAAACCAACTGTGCGCCGATTTTAGCTGACCCTTTCCTTTACTCGTACGAGGTCAAGTTTTTACAAGGGCTTATTCAAAGAAAACAAAAACATTTAGCCTAGTCCTTTAATTTAAGCTTCCGCTATATAGACGATGTACTTTCTCTTAATAATCCTAAATTTAAGGAGTATTTACATCAGATCTATCCCAATGAGCTTGAGATTAAAGAAACAACTGAAATACCTAATTCAGCTTCGTACCTAGATCTTTTATTGTATATTGACGAAGATGGACGTTTGAAATCTAAGCTATATGACCAGCGTGATGATTTTAATTTCCCAATAGTGAACTTTCCCTTTCTTAGCAGCAATATACCTACTTCTCCAGCCTATGGAGTGTACATTTCACAGTTGATTCGTTACTGTCGAGCGTGTAGTTTGTACAGTGATTTTTTTAACAGAGCAAAAACACTTTCCCAAAAGCTGCTTAGTCAGGGATTTGTTCAACCTATGTTAATTTCATCCCTCAAGAAATTCTAGGGCCGTCACCATAACATCATTGAAAGAAATGACGTGTCAGTATCTCAAATGAAAGTTGACATTTTCAGCTAGATTCACGTCTTCCCGGATTTGACTACCGACTTTGACATTTTCCTGGATCGACTCACTCACAGTGTGACGGGTGCTGTTAACAGAGCAGGACATGCTTACCCTTCCGGAGCACCTGATGTCACTCTAAGTTTCACTGGAGTTCACACTGTGAGTGCCTTTGTTTTGAATGTTGTGATTTCTATTTCTGTGCTTTGTGTCTGTCTAACGTCATTGTTTTGTGTCTGGCGCCATTGTTTTCTGTGTTCTCGTTTTGGCCATGTCTGTGGACTTCGATTTTTGTGGATTTCCTTCCTTTGTTCCTTCGGTATTCGACTGCCGTTGTTACAATAAAAGGATATATATATATATCTTCCTTTCATTAATATGTGCAGGTAAATACACAAGAGTAAAAAAGACCATGGTAAAATCGAGCAATGGAACAACTCTTTTATTGTTCTTCTTCCTCTTGAAGTCACCATGAGGAAAAGACATAAAAACAGCCATTAATGATTACTTTATAAAACAACCTTCTTCAAAAGATTGATGAACCAGTTGATTTATCATCCAAAGAAAAGAAACAATATTAAGATAATTTATGTTTTCCAGTGAATTTAATGCTTGTTTACAATCCCATATCCATTTGAAAATGTATGTAGAAAAACATAGATATAAGTAATGAAGGGATATGGAGTAAATGCACATGAGACATAATCATTACAAATACAAGCCAAAACCAATCGATGGAACACCGCTTATATTCTTGTTTTTCATCTTGAAGTCACTATAAGGCCTCAACAATGACCTTCACTCATACCTCATGATAAGTTCAAGACGGCACCTAGCACTTGTTTGAGCGGAATTTACTACTAGATTTCGAACAACGCTACATTAACAATCCCTTCATTGTTAATTTTTGACCCATGGATGCGGGTTATACTTATTCGACACCTATTACAAATTCCACTCACGGCCGGTAATAGGAACCGTCTTGATTTGCATTACATATGAGCAAAGCTCATAGTTAAATGCCTCACTGTGTCTTCAAGATAAGAACAAGTATAATAGCTTTCTTCTATTTCGTCGCTTTGTCGTGTTTTTGTGCAGACTATCTACAATACATTAACTCCAAATTTTTATATGTTCAGTTCAATGTCTAGCATCATTGTTTTCTGTGTTCTCGTTTTTGCCATGCCTTTGGACTTCGATTTTTGTGAATAACAAAATACCGAAATTTCACTCCTTTGTTCCTTCGGTATTCTACTGCCGTTGTTTCAACCGACAAATAAATGTAGCAAACAGCAATTTCCCACAATCTATTGGCTATATTACTTTTTAAGCTGCACTTGTTCATAGCCTTAATTCATCAGCTATATAAAACCGAATAGCAAAAGACTGCTCGAAACTACAAATTTGGAAGAAGTCGGTTTATTACACATAATAACGATTCTATGTTCTCAATACGACTTTGACAATTAAATCTCATCTATGCACTTTTTAAGGTTAAAAGAAGAGAGCAATGAGTGTCCTAAAATAATAAAAAAAAAAACGTTTAAATTTAAAATGAGTCTGTACAAGCCTTTCGTAAGTTATTAAGACATTGCATAAAAGTAATCAAATATTTTGTATATATTGTTTACCCAAAGGACAATAAAGACCAAAAATTAATAATATAAAGATATTCACTTGTGTCTTAAGTAAACTTGCTTATAATAAAAAGACCTTGACTTATGACCCTCTTTCCGATGCATTTAGCAATGAGAGGATATGGAGTAAATATATATATATATATATATATATATATATATATAAAGTCTCCTCAAATACATTGTAGAAGAAAGTAATAACCCTTTATATTGTTGGTTTTCATCTTGAAGTAACCATTTAGTCTGTTGTGGATGAGTTGAATTATATTTTTTTCAAATACACCAATTGTCCATAAATGTAACAAAACAGAAATTTCTAAATTTTTCAATATTTAATCATTGCAATAGATGATTTTAAATCTTTATTCTGTTTCCATATTAAACCAAATTATCAAGAAACATTGTTTCAGATAATGAATTATCTTTTACTTACGAGCAGTCGTCCACTAAATGAACCCTTTCCAACTTAGGATGATTTTGACAAATGTTTGCATGAACTATCATAATATAATGCAATATGATATAATATCGAAGAAATAAATTAAGATTATTGAGATAAAAAATACAAAAGAAAACAAAAAAGAATCCTTCAATTACTTACCGATAAAACAGAGCAAAATTAGACAATATTTCATCTTTTAGTCGTTTATGATATTTTCTGAAATTGTTTGTTTATATTTCACTGAGCATTGGATACGGGCACTTGCAACCAAAAAGCTTACTCCATTGGTTAACTTTAAACAAAGTTTTTGTAGGAACAGAAATGCTTAATTTAAGAAATTGTGAACTTCACACAAGATGGTTTTATACAATGGCTGCATTAGACATAGCATAAGAAAGTAGAGTTTTCCAAAATCTTATGCATTTTTTATCGTTGAAATACAGCAGTTCATTATAAGAAGGTTATTATTGTCATTAATATTGTCAACTTTGAAAAAAATAGGGATAAACATTACAAGCATATTTTATGAAATTGCAAAGTTGTATTGAAAAAAAAAAAAAACTAAAAAGACTGAAATTTAATTTTCACATACTATAACTGGTTTTACATATTTTCACGTTATTTACCGTCTTTTTGGCCCTAAATGTACATAGTAACTGTTCCATGTAAAATAACAATTATCTTTAAATAGTTTCTGGGAAATGAGATAAATTCCTGTAAAGGAAGTTAAAATGTTCACTTAAACTTGTACGATTCGCTCGCGTTTGTTCTACCCTTGACGATTTTAATGGGCGTAATTTTACTCTCACATCCAATCTTTTACATCAAGGTTACATATTTCATTAATTATTACATACTTTTAAGAAGTTTTACAGAAGATATGAACATTTGATATCTAGATATGACGTGACTCGCGAACAACTTATTACAAATGGCATTTCTCGTCCTCGATTTTATGGAAATGTTGTTAAAAATGTCAGAAACTGATGATAATTAATCCAGAAAAACTTAACTTACATTCTTTACGTAAAAGTGGATATCGACGAGATATTCTGAAACAAATCCGTTAAATTGGCTTTTGATTCCAGTGACCTGAAGACTTTACATATACTAGTATACTGGCCACTCACTGCCGATTTCTTCTGAAATACATAACGACTGACTCTTTACCAAACCTTTCGGGGAGTTTTTAGTTAACCTTTTCCTCGTAGTGCGACAGTGTTTAACCAGCAGACTAGGTTTCTTGAGCTAGTCGGCTTTTCTTTGACCCTTCCTTCTAAATTACGTTTTGTCATATGCTTTTCTTTTCCAAGATAGTGGTCATTGAGTCATTGGTCTACCTGTATTGGGTTTATTCACATGTTTATTATACTATAGGGAAACGGGATAGATAAAGGGGAGGTTTGGGTACCCATAAACCGGTGTAACCCTACCCCTGGCTTTTGCTAGTGCCGGTACCAAGTTAGTCTACTCCGAGTTCCTTTCGTTATTTATGTTTGTCTCTTGTTTTCATTGTTGTTTTTCTAGTGCAGTTCGCTTGTAAATTGTGTGATTGTAGTTCCCAGCCATTGTATGTGTTCACTGTTATCCTTTTTTTGTAATTTTAAAACTATCTAGGCATAGCTTCCGTGGATCCAGCTACATGTATCAAGAGACACACCTCTGGTAGAATTCTTCAAAATATTAACTCATCGTCTGCCTTATGTATCGCCTGAAACGAAGCAACCCCACTGCGGAAATCACTGATAATGAGTAACACTTGTCCAGTTGTATGAATTTTAGATACACCTGAGACAACTAAAATGGAATAAAAAAGATAACAGGAAACATGCCACATGCCAGAAGCCTACATATGTATGACAGCCTTCTAAAGAAAGTGAGAACCGAATCCGTCGTGTATGAAAAGTTTTTGTCAATAGATACCAAACTGCGGTAGGAAAAGAAGAAATTTTTATCTGATTTTTTTAACTGTATACCTTGACGAACAATTTCTTTACCAGTGAAGAAATTGTTCGTCAAGGTATACATATTCATTACAAACAACACGAAATTTTTTCCAACTTATCGAAATAAAATTTTGGAATAATTTTCCAGCTTGGTCACTTGCAATCAAACTCTGTTAATCTTCTCACCCAATTAACATATATGGTATCTATAAATATATCTATATAAATCATTTTCAAACCCCCTTCATCGTATTTTATCTATATTAATGATTTACTTAATGACCAGGGGATATCTCACAAAATATTTTACTTAATCGTTTATCTTCAAAAAGTAACTGGCTTTCAGAATATTTTAAATTAATAAAAGCTATACCAAAAGATTGGCTACCCAAACTCAAACATCAAGACTCGATTAACACTAAAATTAAAGCAAGTTCACAAATCCAAATATGTGATAAACAAGGAAAAAATACATATTGCAAGATTTATCGTCTAAACAAATATATACATTACTTATGGCATTTGTCTATGAAAAACCAGTTGGATTTTCAAAATGGGAAGCCTATTTGGAAGATAGTGACTTATACAGCAAAATCAAAAATAATCTACTATTTAAGGATGGTCACTCCTCAAGTTTATTAAATCAAGGATTTAAAATTAATATTTTTATTCGTTAGAATATGGATCATACATCATTTTAAGCAAAACATATTGATAGGACAGTGTGGCCATTTTTTGAAATTTAAACGCCTGAAATTTTTGCGGGAAACCGAACTTCTCTAGACTTTTCATTTACTTTGCATTAAGGCGATCAACCTTTGAAATGCAATGAAGGAATATCAAGAATTTCATCAAATTTTGTCAGAAGTCTATTGAAGATGTGTACTATCATATTTTGAAAAAAAAGTGGGAGTCAGTGTGCAAAATTTTATAATGCATCATGATGGATAAAATCAAAGAATTCCGAAAGTCAGAGACAGTTTCAAAAACCTGAGGAGTGACCATCCTTAATTATAGATTTATAAAAGAAAATAAATTAAAGATGTTTAAATGGAAGCTGTTGCATTATATTTTACCTCGTAAACAGCTATTGGCAATATGGCGGCTATCTGACTCTGCACTATGTACTTTTTGTAATGAGGTAGAAAATTCGTACCTGTCTAACGTCATTGTTTTTTTGGTGTCTAACGTCATTGTTTTCTGTGTTCTCGTTTTGGCCGTGTCTTTGGACTTCGATTTTTGTAAATTTCACTTCTTTGTTCCTTCGGTATTCTACTGCCGTTGTTTCATACATATATTTAAATATATTTTGGGAAAAAATGAAACTTTTTTTCAGTAATCTTAAAATAGACATTCATGTTATTAATTTGAAAATAATTGTTTTTGGTTACAAGGGTTAGGGTTAGGGTTAAGGTTACCTTAACCCTAACCATAACCCAAGATAAACGAAGAAAAATATTATGGATTGAACTTTATCCTTACACTTATATTGTTCAGTATCAATTAGTCTTTCTACATGTCAGAAAAGAAAACAAAAGAATTAGATGTTTTCTATTTATGTAAAAAGATGTGACGATTTCGATTTCAAAACATTAAAGGCTGATTACTTTCTAAAGAAAACAGAATTATTTAAAAAACAAAATATCAACACATAAAAAATGATTTTCTATCACATATATATATAAATTGTTAAGATAAGGTTAATGTAGTATGATTGTTTTATATACTATACATTATATTACAATTTATAGGGGATCGCTGTACCCTATAAATGTCTTTTAACAGCATTTTAGTGCAATAAAGAATTTTGTTTTGTGTTAAAAAAAAGAAACCAGAAATAAGTTTATCGCTAGTTGATACAGTTTCATTTAATACATTTTTTATGAAGTCCAGTTCGTAACAGAACAGGAAAAGATCTGCAGTGAGAGGTACACAATCAGTACCCATGGTGATGCCAATGACCCGATGATACACAATGGTGCCAGAACGAACATAAATGTTGTCTAGCAAGAGATCCAGTGCCTTAATCAAATCATCACATGTCCAGGAGCAATAATTGTTATTAGTTATATTGGAGAAGAACCCTTGCTTTTTGTTACAGCAAATAAACTGAAGACCCGAAAATGTCTACGTTTTAAAGTGCTAGACTTGCCCAATTCGGTTTTTTTTTGGAGATCGATATACATGTACTATTTTTTCAGATGATGAGAACGTTGTTTGAGGCTTTTGCAAACACATATTTCTCACCAAGTTCTTTCAATTTCAATTTCAAATATTTTATTGAATATAAGTGTATTCAATGGGATCGGATAACAGGCATAGCCTATATATATCCTCTCCCTACAAGATGGAACATACAACAATATATATATATATATATAATTAGATAGGAGATACATTTGACACAAACATATTTTTAAGATACATGTATTTGAATGTCTAATAACAGCAAACAAATTAAAATTATTAGAGTATAAGATTAAACATAATTTCTTAGAATTTATGTATCTCTATATATCTTAAATATTTTGGATATTTAATGGAGAAATAAAAATGGTTTGTAGCCCATCAATGATTTAATACTATTGATCTATTTTTTAAATATAATTTTAATGAATATTTTATTATATTACCAAGTTCTTTCAGTTTAAACTTGATTCTGTTACCAGACAGCTTTGGATGTGACTCATAATAATTTTCTTAATAGAAATTAATTCTGTAGGTGACATTATTAATTATTTTATCTTTAAACATATTTGGTATATTATATTAACATAATAATAAAAACTACTCAACAAAAGAAACGATAAAAAAATTATTCTTTTATTTTTTTTTGTATTTCGCAATTTTAAGTTTTTATTTTAGCGTATTAATGTATTTAATGCCAAAACGCATTTGTTTATTCCATTTTTAAAACAATTTCGAAACGGATACGATGAAAATCCTGAATGGTAGTTTTTCGCCCGATGATCGAATTTGCCGTTAACTGATGATGATTTAAATTGCTTGGTGTTAATAATTGGGACATTTCATCAGGTTAACAATTAGCCATCTTGAAGAGTGGGAAACAATGTCTCATTTTGATGCCCCGATCAGTCCAAAATCAAAATGGGCAATGACTTAGCGGGGTCAGACCGTCGATCTTGATTTTTGCCCTGGCAATTGATTGATATGTGAAAAGAAGAACAAATAAAAGATAATTAAGTAATCCGAAGCAAACATGCTCATCAAATGATAAATCATGTGGCAGCAGGCCCCGTGAGACGTCGAAACGTCAAGATCGCGTAACACGCGATTTACACGTATTAGAACGGCAGTTGTAAACGTGAAATAGGCCTGAAGAAATCATGGTCGACATAGCAACAGATGTTTGAAGTCAGCCGGTTCGAAAATGTGATGGTTTGGTAAAAAGAAAATTTTGACATACTCAATATTTACATCTGCAAAGAGAAATTCCAGATAATGACCTTGACCAGAGATGGTTCAGAAAATGTAGGAAAAATTTTTAGGCATTATGGTAATTCTTACGTGCAAAAACAAATTCATTTGTTCTACGAGTTATGGTTTTCTGCTAGAATGTTAAATTTTATTTTTGATAAAATCTGTGTATCGTGTCTTTTGTTGAGTAGTATAGTCTCAAAAAAACCCTTCTCAACAGCATTTAGTGGATATCTTTAACAATACATATAAATATTTGGATATTTTGGCTATAAATAATCCTGAATTTTTTAAATTTACAGACGAAATTTATCCTTCCGACCTTACTTTAAATAAATCCAATAGCAGCAGTGATCATACTCCTTTTCTGGATCTTGATATATCAATAAATCAAGGAACGTTAAACTATATAGTTTTTTTAATCAAAGGGCTGATTTCTCTTTTCCCCATCTCGACGGTGATGTTCCGCAAGCCCCTTCTTACGGGGTCTACATTTCACAACTTGTTCGATATGCACGAGTATGTAGTGATGTTTCTGACTCCAACGACCGAAATCTTTGTCTAACTGAAAAACTTCTGCATCAAGGGTTTAGATATCATAATCTGATAAAAACATTCTCTAAATTATATTATAGATATATTGACAGATTAAACAAAAAAATGGTTCTACATGCAGGGCTTTTATACAACAGAATATTTCCCATCCAAACTTCTATGGAAATATCATTTGACGTCTGAAAACAAAACTTTACGACAAGCGTGATGATTCGGACTTTCCAATAGTGAACTTCCCGTTTTTGAGCAGTAATATTCCCACTTCTCCGGCATATGGCGTGTACATTTCACAACTCATTCGCTATTGCCGTGCCTGTAGTTTGTACAGCGATTTTGTCAACAGAGCGAAATTACTGTCTCAAAAACTTATACATCAAGGGTATGTTCAGTCACTGTTGCAACTGTCACTACAGAAGTTTTACGGTCGTCACCATGATTTGACAGACCATTACTATGTTTCTGTTTCACAAATGAGAACAGATATTTTTGGGTAGATCCAGAGTTTGTTACCGGACTGACTAACACCGACTGTGACTAAACCGGATTTTTCACTGGCAGTGTGACGGACGCCACGCGTAGAGCAGATCATGCTTACCCTTCCGGGACACCTGATGATACCTCCGTTTTTTACAGGGTTTCACACTGCTAGTGCTTTAGTTTTGTGGCGTTGTTGTTCACTTTTGTTAATTTGTTTTGTCTTTGTCATACTGTCTCAATTCTTGTTGCTGTGAGTTGCAGTGATGTTGGATTTATGATTTTAGAATTTCACCTTTCCTATTCTTGCTTCGGTATTCGTTTGCCGATGTATTACAAAGCGCATAAATTCAAAAAATTGTGCTTCCAAACTTATTAATCCGTTGAACAAACTTATTCATAAAGGATATAAATACAGCATTGTGGCGTTTTACATTTCCGCAAATTGGTATTACGTTTCCGGAAAAAAGTATTACTTTTCCGGAAAAAAAATGTTAACGATTCCGGAAAAGAAATATCTTACCTCTGTTAAATATTTTTTACATTATCTCCCCAATTAAAAGTTTTATTAAGAACATTTAACAATTAAAACAAGATAATAATCAATAAAAGAAGAAGACACTAAGTGATTCAATAAATTTTGAGCGTTTATACCTTTGGCAATATGCTGTTCTTTTCATATTTTTTTGTTTTTTTTGCACCAACGCATCAGATGGTGAATAAAAGGATATGGAGTAAATGCACATGAGACAAAGTCTCTACAAATACATGGTAAAAACAAGCAAAGGAACAACGCTTTTACTGTTGTTCTTCATCTTCAGATACAATACTTAGAATTACACAAACCATAATAACCCACAAATGATTATTGTTTTGTTACTTTTTTCAGAAATTCATTTTGGTGGGTTTAAAGGTTTTGCATCTTTGACCTTTCTGTGCACTTTATACTCCTAAGTGAACATTTTTCAAAATTTTTACTGGCCATTGAATCAAACAATGAAGGGATGTCTTACCAAAGCAAATCCTAATATTAAGGATCCACCCAGTACATTGCTGTACAATATTAACAGTAATTTTGTGTGGAACATCTTTTTTGACCATTATAAAATACATCAAAATACTTATAAAACTACCTGATGAACCAGGTAAATTTTCGGAAACGTAATACAATAAAATTTCCGGAAACGTAATACTGATCAGCTGCTAAATGCTTTATACCATTACTATAAAGTAAAACGATTTTTATATTGGCAGTATTTGGTATTGCACAATATCATGTTCTTCTTTCATAATTGATAATGATGTTATACGATATTTCAATTGAAGTTTCATATGTAGGAAGGCTTGATATCACAGTCAACTGAAATTATGTCCTAAGCTAGCTGTCAGTAACTGCGAGCATTTGTCAGGACAGCACCGTGTGTATTGTCTTCATGTTTTATGTTTTTCGTTGAAAGGGTACTCGATAAGTTTTTTCTATTAAATTTTAATGTGAGTCTTTTTGTGTAGTTATTTTAGCCATAGGGGAGGGTTTGGATCCAAGAAAACGAGTTTAACCCCACCGCAATTTTTGTGCAGGTCCCAAGTCAGGAAAATGTTTGTCATTGGCTTAACCTTACAAAAACAGGAAAACAGCAAACACCTAAAATGGCCAGGAACTACAATCACATGCCACAATTTACAAGCAAACTTCATAAAAAAAAACCAAAAATGAAAACAAGAGACAAACATAAATAAAGATAAATACTCGGGATAGCTGGACTTGGTACCGGATTTGTCTTCTTATAATATTTTAGTTTCTTGATATTCGGGCTATTGGATGTGGTTTGTTTCCATTGATTTATTCTCTTTTTACCCTTTTTGGGGCCATTTAGGGCTTGCTGTATGGTGTGAGGTTCCTCACTGTGTTGACGACCGTACGGAGACCCTTGATGCTTTGTTTCTGGTCGTTTTAACCTGGAGATGGGATGTTGTATCCTTGACATTTACCCAATTTCCTTTCTTTTTCATAAATTTAATATAAAACAAAGTATGGACTTCGATTTTTGTAAATTTCACTCCTTTGTTCCTTCGGTATTCTACTGCCGTTGTTGCAAAAGAGCTCTCAAGGTAAAATAAAATATTAAGATGTATGGACATGTGAGCTGTTAAAAAGGGGCCAATTTTTAAATGTAAAGAACAAGAAGTTATGATGAAAACATAACAAAAGAAGGAAAAGCAGAAATGCATCGACCAATATATTTCGACAGATATGTCTTTTTCACGGAGGTCATAAAGAATGACAAACTAGAACATAAGTATAAAACAGGTAAAACAGATCTTTGACCTTTTCTGTACACTATTGGCAACAAACTGTCCCATTAAATTCAAACAACATCGAGAGTAGCTAGTCATTAAATGACTTTTAAAGATTTAACCCCTAGGTTTGAGAGTACCAAACCTAAATATGTTCCTTTGTTCAATGTTCTTCCATTCCCCCTGGCCTCCATTTTGGTTGGGGAATATAAAATGCTTGCCGTATTATTAAGGACAAATCGAATGTGATCCGTTCAGCGGAGGTAGGTCTCCTCTACCTTTATCTTTTGACACTGCTCACATATCATAGCATATGACAGATTCTCTTTTGTGTATGTGTATCCGTTATGTATGGTGAATTTGTTGGCAAGACCCGGATTTTGTCAATACCGCTAGTAACTTTGGGGACATGTCACACATGTCGATCTTTTACACCCTTTCGTGTCCCTGTAATTAACCAGCACTACTTTAGATTTCAGATTTGCCTCGACGAAAGGCCATGTAGTGTTAAATATTCAAACCCAGTCATCTTCATCGGGGCACAGAATTTCAAAAGTCAATAAATTTTCTACGAGGTGAGACAACAAAATAGATTTATTATTGAGAACATCCTCACTAAAAATGGCAAATGTTAAAATACAAAAAACATTCAAGTCCTAAATTTTGATGTTTAATGACACGGTAATTTGAACATAAGGAGTAAGTTATAAATTATCAGGGTACATTTCTCTCGCTTATCAGACGAAATAAAATGTTGATTTTTTTAAGATTGTTAAATAACGGGCATTCAAATTTCTTATTTGGGCTGAATTAGAATAGTTCTTCACAATCTGGAATCCATTGACTATCCTGAAAAGACATAAATTGTCAAAATAACCATATGCAGACATTAAATTGACTGTTCTTCGGTATTGTTATTTATTACCCCCTTATACAATACCTCTGCTAATAAACTGTCAGTCCCCGAGGAAATTCACAAACTCAGTAGTCAGTTCTTTGGTGTTAAACTGAAGACAGATGTCACCTGGAAGCATGATTTATCTTAATTTTAGAAAATACTGCATAAAACTGGGGACTCATGAATAGATCTGCAAGACCTATGCAAGATCTGGCCTTAGCTGTTGCAAGCTTTCCAATTAGATATTTCTGATGCTCTTTCAAATTTTACAAACGTTTGGTTCATTGTGTTCAAAGTCATTTGATTTGATCTGCAATGAAGAGACATAAGTTGTCGAAATGACCATATGTAGAAACTAATAAAACAGTTCTTCGGTATCTGGGTTTATGCAAACTACTAAACTATAAAACAACTGCTTTTATTGATGACCTTCTATTATACTCACTTTGGCGAGTACAATAGTATGGAATTGAATCTTTTTTATAGGAATTCACTGCTTGATTATTTGTGACTATTCACTTCTAGATTTTTTAATGAAAATCAGATTCCTCATTCATTATCGATTTACCTTATTTCATGAAAATTTACAAAAAATACTAAAGTTTCATAATAATTTTGATTACATAAAATTGCATGAGTCACTTGGACTCCGCAAGAGCAGGTCACTTGCATTCTTTTTTTTTGTATAAAACCCCAACGAATTATTTGTGCGAGGACATACTGTAGATGCTCAGTTGTTATAAAAAACATGTTTGTTTTTTCTATAGTTGTGTGATACTTTAAATTTATATTAAATTTTCTGGTTTAACTTTTCAATTGACAAACTTTCATTTGCATTTCTGTATGTGGGTGGTTCGAACAATTAAATATATTTCACACTTATAAGGAAACAGAGTATTTCGTCAAACTAGAAGGGGGCGAATATCATTTGAGTCGGGTTAGAAAAACAGGTGTATAAAATTTCTCCTCAAGGTAATCTTTCATTTGCGTCATTTGTAAGTTAATCTTATTTGCAAATAACTAAATAGCGAAGTTACTGTGAATTTATTTTCTGCATATGCGCATTTCGACAACTTTTGTCTCTTCAGTGCAGATATAATCTAAACGTTTGGAAGTCCATAAACTCAAAGATGTTTAAGACTGATAGAGAACAAATATCCAAAATAATCTAAATGTAAATCCAAAATCAGCTACGGACAGAGAGCTCTGCATGAGAGAGATACTCCTCAGTATTCAACAAAATGTACAAAAAAATTAGATATTGTAAGGTTTCAAAAATAATCGGATCTCGGGTCAGCACCGAAGTACTGACTACTGGGCTGGTGAATACCCTCGGGGACTTACAGTCCACCAGCAAGCAAATTGCACATGTTTTTTCACATGTTTATCACACTTAAGGTTTCAGTCGTTTGTTTCTTGTTCTTTAAAAAGTATAGGGAAAATCGAGGTTCTAATACCAATAACCTGGTTCAACCAAAGCGCTGGATTATGATAGGGTCGCTACCAGGTTCTGCTCTTTCGAATTATTGTCAATGTTTATGTTTGTCCATTGTCTTGTGGATTGTGACCTGTGAGTATATTTTAAGTCACTGTAGACGTTTCGTTCTTTCATTCTTTTTTACTTAAAAAATCAAGATATTTCAATTTTCTACAGTCTGTTTATAAGATTCACAGTCGAACCTAGACATTGTTATACAGTGTTTTCGTATCTTTGATTTGAATTTTTTTTTCATTTCCAACATTTTCGTCATTTATACAACAACGGCAGTAGAATACCGAAGGAACGACGGGGTGAAATTTACAAAAATCGAAGTCCAAAGACAGGGCAAAAACGAGAACACAGGAAACAATGACGTTAGACACAAAAACAATGACGCCAGACAGACACAAAGCACAGAACCAGAAACCACAACATTCAGAACAAAGGCACTCACAGTGTGAACTCCAGTGAAACTGAGAATGACATCAGGTGCTCCGGAAGGGTAAGCATGTCCTGCTCTGTTAACAGCACCCGTCACACTGTGGGTGATTCAATCCGGGAAAATGTCAAAGTCGGTATTCAAATCCGGGAAGACGTGAATCTAGCTGAAAATGTCCACTTTTATTTGGGATACTGACACGTCATATCTTTCAATGATGCTATGGTGACGGCCCTAGAATTTCTTGAGGGATGAAATTAACAAAGGTTGAACAAATCCCTGACTAAGCAGCTTTTGGGACAGTGTTTTTGCTCTGTTCAAAAAATCACTGTACAACTACAAGCTCGACAGTAACGAATCAACTGTAAAATGTACACTCCATAGGCTGGAGAGGTAGGTATATTGCTGCTAAGAAAGGGAAAGTTCACAATGGGGAAATTAAAATCATTACGCTTGTCATACAGCTTAGATTTCAAAGGTGCATCTTCGTCAATATACAATAAAAGATCTAGGTACGAAGCTGAAGTAGGTGTTTCAGTTGTTTCTTTAATTTCAAGCTCATTTGGATAGATCTAATGTAAATAATCCTTAAATTTAGGATTATTAAGGGAAAGCACATCGTCTATGTAGCGGAAGCTGAAATTAAAGGACTGGGCTAAATGTTTTTGTTTTCTTTGAATAAGCCCTTGTAAAAACTTGGCCTCGTACGAGTAAAGGAAAAGGTCAGCTAAAAGCGGCGCACAATTTGTTCCCATAGGAATCCCTATTGTCTGTTGGAAAACACGACCTCCAAATTCGACAAAAATATTGTAGATCAAAAATTCTAACATTTTGATTACGTCAGTCTCGGTGTACTTCTTATTTGAATCGGTGTGGTTCTTAACAAAATCTGCGTCCTCCATTTTTTGTGCAGAAACATTGATGTATTAAATCTGCAATTACTGTTTTCAGTTTATTGTGTGGCAGGGTTGTATAAAGTGTAGAAAGGTCAAAAGTTTGAATGCTATGGCAATGGGTAAGACTGGTCGAGGAAAGCTGTTCAAGGAGATCTTTTGAATTTTTGAGAATCCACATTTGATTCACACCGGTCAACAAAGTAGTGAGGAGCTGTGAAAGAGGTTTAGTGGTGCATTTGGAAGACCCGGCAATGAATCTCTGTTTGTATGGATTCTTATGAAGCTTAGGTACTCAGTAGATGTAAGGGAGTTGATTGTTTTCATCATTAACTTTTATGCCAAATGATGATAACACTGAAGTGTGATTTTTTACAATCTCATCCCTCGATATTGTAGTAGGGGTATAAGTAGGGTTTCCAGATGAACTGTCGATGTCCATCTCCTTCACAAGACAGTCGAGACAGTGTTTCTTACACACAAACAGTATGTTGTTAGAAGCTTTGTCTGCAGGGACAATGGCGTAATTTTCATGGAGGTTGGAAAGAGTTCTTTCTACAAGGGGATCTTCAAATATACTGGGATTTCTGGATTTCATAGCTGTTTTTAGGCGCCGGATGCGATTTACAATTAATGACTTTATGGACCTGATCCAGTCGGACAATGTCTCAACGTCCTCTTTCTCTTTCTTTGCCCACTTCCTAGCATAGTCTTCAACTGCATCCATCAAAATCTTGAAGTTGTACTTCCAGTTGATGTGTTGGGGCTCACGAAATTTGGGACGTTTTGAGAAGATATCTCGTAGTTTGAGGTTGTCTACGATATCTAGGTCACCAGTTATAACGTGTCCAACCGGACTATAATTGAATGGGGAAGAGGAGCAAGCACAATCAGGTGGTTTGGCTTTAAAGTCATCAATTTGGAAGTCACGCAATACCCGTTTGTAATTGAAAATGGAAGTTGCAATTGGTTTAGTGTAGGAATATGAGATAAGTGGAACTGATTGATCATTAAAATAAGGAGGAATGTTTGATGTCACTGTTTTGCTATGTAGAATGTTAGCAAGATTTATAGCGTCCAAGCCTTTATTGGCGAATTGAATTTTGATACATGTCCGGTTATCAGGTTTATTGGCGGATGTGGTGACAGGCTTGAACAGTCTGTGGTTAGATATATCCAAAACAATTGCTGTTAATTTGTATTCTAGGGAATGGCTATCAGTCACGGATGATGCTAAACATGTTTTGTAGAAGGAATGAAGTTTTGAAAGTTTTGAATGAAGTTATTTATATATATATGCCTTATACCTTTTTTTCATCGTTGCAATTGTAGTCATACTTGCACTTTCATTTTGAGATTTTCCCTGTTTTGCCATTGTCGGGATTCAGTTTGTTCTTTCGTTAAGGATATTGAGAAAATGCTCTTGCATATCGTATATACACCATTTGTTAGGGATCAAGAATTATTGGAATTTGAAATCCTCAATATTAAAAAAAAAGTTTTCGTTCGGCCAACATTGTTAATGCTAAGAGGCATTACTAGATAATAAGCTCTAACAATAATCAATTGTGTTTACTGTTACATTCAATCTTGCATCAGATTCTGTTTAAAATGAATAAAGTAATTGATAAATAACTTAATAAATAGCTTGAATTCAAATTAATGATATCGTTTCAGAGAAAGTCTTTGAAATTTGTGGACACTGTGCAGTGTGATGTGCATCTACTTTATATCAATTCATAATGTATATCGAATTTACAATGAAAGGATGTGGAGTAAATGCAAAGTCTCTACAAATACAGAGCTTTTTTGTACACCTTTCTTGGACTGCTGTTAGTATTCCACCAGTGGTTTATGAATTTTATTTGTTTACAAGAGTAAAATAGTAATAAAAATTTAGATACAATTATAAAATCACTAATAGATACATATATGTTCTTTCATAACCTATAGCATCAAGTTATTTCTTAGAGGATCCCATAAGTATCCTTCAAATTTAGAGATAAAGGAAATAATAGAAATATCACTTTTGGACTTGAATCTAAGTTAAACTTACGACAAACTCGGATGCTCAAATTAAAAATTAATATTCCTTGACATAGACCAGTTTAACACTACTACTGGCTTTAAATAGTGTCACTACCAAGTCCGGAACAAAATAAAAGAAAATACCAAGTCAGGATCATTGCAGTTTTCAATTTTTTGTTGCTTTTGGTCCTATTTTGTCTTTAGATCCTTTCGATTTCGGTTCCTGAAAATTCTGTTGAGGTTATATTGTTAATACCACCATTTACATTCAGATCTGTTTGAAATATGTCTTTAGTGTATGGTGGCTTAGTATTCCTGTGAAAGATTTTCAACATTCTGATATTGTAGAGAAACCTGCATGTTTAATATAATTGTTATTTAAATCATTTCTTATCAACAGAAGTAATAAAAAAGTATCTAAACAGATACCAAAGACTTTGATAACCATTGAATGTATGTTACGAATACCTTGATATATTTTCACAGATAAAATAGGAGATTTAATTTGTGAAATTGAGATACGGTTTTCGAACATAGGGAAACAACTCATATTTTTATTTAACAACAAGATAACATAATTTATTTCATAATAGTGCTTGTTACAAACTTATCAAGAGTCCAAGCCTCTCTTGATGTACCCTGTTACACTCCACTGATAGCCCTGGGAAGCTATCAGTTGTAAATATATTTTACAATTAAATTATATATAACAACAATACAAGTATATACGTACATACTAATTATATTTCACCTATATTTTTCTTTATTGTGACGAGCAAAGAATTGTTTTTTTATGTAATTTGTAATCAAATATCCTGCGATGTTCCCTAGTAAAAATTTGGTATACATCGATATTCTTTGTTTTCTGTTCAGATTGATAGTATGACTTATATATAGAAAAACCAATAATTGTTATAAAATAGTTTAAACAGTAATAATTTGGGTCAAATATTTTATAGCCAAACACTAAATGTTTAAGATTCATCTCAAATTCCAGTTTACTTCTTCTCATCAATTCTTTTATTTGTTGCCAAAATTTTGTCAGGAAAGGACAAGTAAAAAAATAATGTTGATAGTCTTCTTCACAACTACAAAAATTACATATATTGTTCTTAGACATTTCCACTGTTTCAAAAGTTTTTTGGTTGGAATAATAAATTGTAATAACTTCCACCTGAAAATTTTAAGTTTGTTTTCTGTTATAAACTTTATACCATTTCTGCATACCAACAGAACGTTCTAATTTTTTATCGATTAATGCATTATATAACATTTTGTTAAACAGTTGTGAAGTCTCAATATAACGGTTTTTCCAAATAATTTTATCTTTTTGTATATTCACTGTACTTTTGTAGGAAGTCTCTATCTGAACTTTTTCAAGCCATTCTTTTCGGATCGATTTTTTTACAATGTTAAATTCTGCCATCCAGTTTGATTTATTTCTTAGTTTTTCTAAAATCACTTTATACGAAAATACCCCAAAATTATCAAGAATATCATTAACATATACTATATTGCTTTCAATCCAATTTTCAAACAATATGCTTTTATTTTTAAATTTAACAAATTTATCTCTCCAAATAATTTGCTTTCGAATATCTGTAAATGTCACTGGTATCGATGTTTGACCTCCACCAGGGTAGTTTGACCTCCCCAAGGGTATTCACCAGCCCAGTAGTCAGTACTTTGGTGCTGACCCGAAAGCCGATTCTATTTGAAATCTTACAATATCTAATTTTTTGTAAATTTTGTTGAAAGTAAGGAATATCTCGCTCATGCAAAGCTCTGTCCTTAGCTGATTTTGGCTTTCTATTTAGATCATACTTGGTAATTTTTTTTCTCTATCAGTTTTTAAACATCTTTGACTTTATGGTCTTCCAAACGTTTAGATTTTATCTGCACTGAAGAGACATAAGTTGTCGAAATGCGCATATGCAGAATCAAAATTCACAGTAACTTCGGTATTTAGTTATTAGTTACCAGTTAAGTTCCAACAAATAATAATATCTTTATAAAAATCAGGAATTTTCTTAAAATAATCTAAAGTCTTTAAGTCATCAAGATTCATATTAAAAACTAAACAATACTGATTACTTGTTTTAAGGTATTTGAATGGAATAATTTTCCAACTTGCTAGATTGCCACTAAAAAATCTTTTTACCCAAGAAGCTTTTTGAGCCGTAAAATAGCTTTTAATATCTACCATGTTCAACCCAACCTTTCCTAAAATAGATAGATTTCTTTTTTTCCAAGAAATAAACAAATTATTCATTTTTGCTATCCTACCCTCCCAATTCAGTTTCAAGCATTCTTCTTCGTCGTGTCCAAAATATATTCCCAAAGTTTTAATTGGTTTATCTGACCATTTAATCCCAGCAAGTTTGTCTTTACATGTTTTTAGTTTACCTATCCACATTCCTTCAGTTTTGTTTCTATTTAAAATCAAACCAGAAAAAGAACCAAATATTTCTATTTCATTCATAGCTGCAATAATGTCTTCTTTATCAGTACAATATAAGTTGTATCGTCAGCTAATTGAGAGATTTTAATGCTATGAGATTTTGAATCTAATTTCACCTTTAATATTTGTATTATTTCTCAATCTTAAAGTCATAATTTCGACAGACAAAAAAAAAAAGAAGAGCAGATAAAGGACACCCTTGTTGTATTCCTGGTGTGTTATTCATAACACATGTTTGTATATTTGAATACATAGTTTGAACCCATTTAATAAAAGACTGATTAAATCCAATATAATTTAGTCCGCAATACTAAAACTTGATATAATTTAACCATGAATATAAAAGAAAGGGCACTTTTCTAATTTTTTATATTATACCGGTGTCTGCAATACTTAAACTTGATATAATTGAACCATAAATATAAAAGAAATGGCACTTTTTCTATATTTCATATTATACCTTTGTCTGCAATACTATATATTTTTCAGTTATGGTGTACTTGTGCGTGAGAGAATTTCTCATATGGATATACTATTGATACTTTCAAATTTTGGCAATTATTTTTGTAATTTTCGAAATGTAATCCAGACCACCTGTTTTAAGTGCCCACATCTCACTATTTTATAACGCCAAGTTTTCTTACATTCGACTTGATGAGTGCCCTGTGTTTGTCTATATGTTGTAGTTGTCCACTAGCTTAAGACACTAGTGCTTTTGTCGGGCAGAGGATGACAGTGATTGTAAGAGCACTTTGCCAGTTTAATTGATGTTTGTTGACAATCCCGCACCCATGACCAAGAAAGACATGGATGTAGCGTTGCTCGACATATAGCAAAGAATTCCGCTCAAACCGGTGCTAGGAGCCGTCTTGAACTTACTATGAGGTATGAGCAAAGCTCATTGTTGAAGGCCTCATGGTGACTGCAAGATGAAGAACAACAATAAAAGCGTTGTTCCTTTGCTTGTTATTTAACATGTATTTGTAGAGACTTTGTCTCATGTGCATTTACTCCATATCCTTTTATTCACCATTTACGACTGGAGTTTGTCTCTCCTGCAGTGTGGAGTCCGTAAAACGATTCCCCGTGCGAGAGATGAATGCTCTCTATATTTTTCAGTTATGGTGTACATGTGCGTGAGAGAATTTCTCATATGGATATACTATTGATACTTTCAAATTTTGGCAATTATTTTTGTAATTTTCGAAATGTAATCCAGACCACCTGTTTTAAGTGCCCACATCTCACTATTTTATAACGCCAAGTTTTCTTACATTCGACTTGATGAGTGCCCTGTGTTTGTCTATATGTTGTAGTTGTCCACTAGCTTAAGACACTAGTGCTTTTGTCGGGCAAAGGATGACAGTGATTGTAAGAACACTTTGCCAGTTTAATTGATGTTTGTTGACAATTCCGCACCCATGACCAAGAAGGACATGGATGAAGCGTTGCTCGACAATTAGCAAAGAATTCCGCTCAAACCGGTGCTAGGGGCCGTCTTGAACTTACCATGAGGTATGAGCAAAGCTCATTGTTGAAGGCCTCATGGTGACTTCAAGATGAAGAACAACTATAAAAGCGTTGTTCCTTTGCTTGTTTTTTTACCATGTATTTGTAGAGACTTTGTCTCATGTGCATTAACTCCATATCCTTTATTCACCATTGTAAATACCACTCCCATGTTCCTTCGGTATTCTACTGTCGTTGTTTCGATTTTTGTTTGCTTTACAGTTTCACAACAGTTCACTGACTATAGAAACTAGAAACGAAAGAAAACATGGTTGTCAAGGTAATGGAGTCAGTCGGTTCGGAAATGTGACCATTTGGTAGAAACAAGACTTTAAAGAAACAAGAAATGGTAGAAACAAGTTATTGTGACTTTAAATTCTGCATATGCAGATTTCGACAACTTATGTCTCTTCAGTGCAGATAAAATCTAAACGTTTGGAAGACCATAAACTGAAAAAGATATTTAAAAACTAATAGAGAACAAATAAACAAAATGATCTAAATGTAAAGCCAAAATTGACGGATAGGAACTAACTCAGTGGTTTCTTGGTTAAATTTCCAAGTTTAAATGGTGAAAAGGTTCCAGAAAAAAAAGTGATTATTCCGAGTTCTCAATCAATATGCGTACCTAAGCGTTATTTTCTCAGTAGCTAAACAGTTTCATTAAATTCCATGAATATGACTGTCGAACATGTCAAAACATTAAACTTTTCATTATTTGTTGCCTGGAGTTGTGTTCAAAGCAAAGCATTAATGACTGATGTGAATTGGTCGCGTTAAATGTTGAAAATGAAATCTATCCCTCTGGATATGATAGGGACAACTAGTCCCCAATATTTAAAACAACGGCAGTAGAATACCGAAGGAACAAAGGGGTGAAATTTACAAAAATCGAAGTCCAAAGGCATGGCCAAAACGAGAACATAGAAGACAACGACGCCAGACACAAAACAACGACGCTAGACAGACAAAAAGCACAGAAACAGAAATCACAACATTCAAAACAAAGCACTCACAGTGTGAACTCCAGTGAAACTGAGAGTGACATCAGGTGCTCCGGAAGGGTAAGCGTGTCCTGCTCTGTTAACAGCACCCGTCACACTGTGAGTGGGTCAATCCAGGAAAATGTCAAAGTCGGTAGTCAAATCCGGGAAGACATGAATCTAGCTGAAAATGTCCACTTTCATTTGGGATACTGACACGTCATATCTTTCGATGATGTTATGGTGACGGCCATAGAATTTCTTGAGGGATGAAATTAACATAGGTTGAACATATCCCTGACTAAGCAGCTTTTGGGACAGTGTTTTTGCTCTGTTCAAAAAATCACTGAACAAACTACACGCTCGACAGTAACAAATCAACTGTGAAATATACACTCCATAGGCTGGAGAGGTAGGTATATTGCTGCTAAGAAAGGGAAAGTTCACAATTGGGAAATTAAAATCATCACGCTTATCATACAGCTTAGACTTCAAACGTCCATCTTCGTCAATATACAGTAACAGATCTAGGTACGAAGCTGAAGTAGGTGTTTTAGTTGTTTCTTTAATTTCAAGCTCATTGGGATAGATCTGATGTAAATACTCCCTAAATTTAGGATTATTAAGAGAGAGTACATCGTCTATGTAGCGGAAGCTGAAATTAAAGGACTCGGCTAAATATTTTTGTTTTCTTTGAATAAGCCCTTGTAAAAACTTGGCCTCGTACGAGTAAAGGAAAAGGTCAGCTAAAAGCGGCGCACAGTTAGTTAAAAATTATAAAACATATGCACTAACCTAGCACGATAGAATGTTTATGTTTATGTTCTATGCTCTTTATACATTTCAGGTATGGTGAACTTGTGCTTGAGAGAATTTCTCATATGGATGCACTGTCACACTTTCGAATTTTGGCATTCTATTTTTGTAATTTCAAAATGTGATCTGACCACCTGTTAAAATTGCCCACATCTCACTGATTTATACAGCCAAGTTTTCTCACAATCGACTTGATGAGTGCCCTGTGTTTGTCTATTTGTTGTGATTGTCCACCAGCTGGGGAGACTGGTACTTTTGTCGGGCAACGGATGACAGTGATTGTAAGAACACTTTGCCAGTTTACTTAATGTTTGTTGACAATCCCGCATCTATGGCCGGAATAAACATGGATGTGGCATTGCTCGACATCTAGCAATGAATTCCGCTCAAACCGGTGCTAGGGGCCGTCTTGAACTTACTATGAGGTATGGGCAAAGCTCATTGTTGAAGGCCTCATGGTGACTTCAAGATGAAGAACAACAATAAAAGCGTTGTTCCATTGCTTTTTGCCATGTATTTATAGAGATTTTGTCTCATGTGCATTTACTCCATATCCCTTCATTGCTTATTTAAGGAAGTGTAATACAAGTGCAAAACATTTATGTGTGTAAACAAAATATAGAAACTGCAGTACTCTGATATTCCCGAATCCCCCCTTTCGATATGATATGATATGATATGAAATATGATACATTAATAAGAAGTGCTCGATCAAAGAAGAGATTCGAAACTATTCAAAATTTAATTACCCTTCTTTTAGCCCTAATAAAAGATAATTGCACCTGCTATTTTAGATCCTGGTCTGAGCAATTTATAGAGTTCAAATAATGGTTTACGCGATGTATTTGTCATTAGGGGATACTGGTATGTCGTCTGCAACTCCTCCAAAACCAGCTATTGGAATTTGATGAAACTTTCAAAGAGTCTCTATCACATGATGCCACACTGCACCTTTTGATCAGATTTTGATCTCCCTATTTTGGGGGTTTTCCATAGAAAAAACCTGCACTTTACCATTCTATGTTTTGAGGGGGTACTGGTATGCTTTATGCGACAGCTCCTACACCAATAAATGGAATTTTATGAAACTTTCAGGGAACCTTAAGGTAGATGGGTACTCCAATTTTTTTTCCATAGATTTTTTTTCTTTTACAGGAAAGTTTCCTTATTACATAAGCATTGAAATAAAAAAATTAAAAAGTTGGGGTCACCGTGCTTGTTTTTGAAATAACTGATATCAAAATAATTAAATATTTCTATTGAATATATAGGGAAAAATAGGTATATCGTTGATTTTTTTAAAACTATTTCATAAATTTCATTCTACTTTACTCATGTGTTAGGCCTTTGAACATACTTTAAAAAAATATAAAGAAAAATGGGGGTCACCGATTTTGTTTTCCATGTAATTTGTAAAATGTGAATTTTCATAGTGATATCTATGTTAAATATTTTTATCAGATCATCTTCCTTTTTCAAAAATCGTCTTCCAATTTATTTACTTATCTAGTTACCATTCCTTGTTTAATTAGATAAAGACAGGTGAAATCAAGTCCATGTAGGTCCTTTGCATTGTGTATTATGGATATAATATTGATTGATTCATTACTAATAAAAATATTTGCATATTCAAAGAGCAGATAATACCATAAGAGCATAAATAACAAATTCAAAATGGCAGAAGACTACCGATCTACCTTAACTGCATAATTGCCATAGTTCACTTTCTATTTTAGATTTTGATTTGACCGATTTTGAGGGTTTCCCATAACCATACAAAGACTTTGACATTCTTTGTCATAATAGGTATCGGTACGCTTTCCGCAACTCCGCCTAAACAAATGAAGAGAATTTGATGAAACTTTCAGAGAATCTTTATCACATAATGGCGTAGTGCATTTTCTTGTTAGGTGTCCTATTGCCAATCATAAACATTAAAATGCATTATCTGAAGAGGGTTATGGCAAACTGTCCGCAACTCTTCCTAAACTAATGGATGGATTGAATAAAACTCTTCGAGAACCTTTTACACATGATTCCATCGTGCAAATCCTACTTTAGATTTTACCTTTTTTATATCAAATCATTGACTTTGTATTTCAAGTATCCCATGTGGCGCGGGAATATCACTTAGGTGAGCTATGATCACATTATTTCTAGTTTCAAGTTGCTGACAATGACTTCTGTGTTTATATTTTGAGTTATTTATATCACATTTTTATTATTTGTATACAAAATATTTGAAGAAAAAAAAAATGTTTTTTTTTTTTAAAAATGACTCTCAATGGTTGTTTTAACAAGGTATTTTCATTAGATTATATTTTTGTCACAAATGTCAGTGTTCATATTTCAGGTCGTCGTCAAAAAATTTATAAATACTCACTAAATGAATTAAAATTATTTATTTTTGTTTTATACCTTATTTTTGGTAATGAATTTTGCTTTGAAATCCCTAAAATTGGAAATTTTCCTCATTTGAGAAAAGGAACGTAATTCAAACTTCGAAGGGGTTATTGTTCTTGATTTTTGCTTTTATTTCTATCATAAAACACCAGAAAGACAAAATCAATGAAAATAAAAGCCATCAATTTAAAAAATTTTGTGATATGCTTTGAAACGTCAGAAATATACAAAAAAGTGAATTTTGAAAATTTGACCTTTGACCTTAGATTCTAAACATTTGCACTATATTTCACGTTTACGACCATTCAAAACCAAAGTGTCATATCATTTCCTTCAATATGAGGTATAATTTAGCCGTGTGTCATGCTAGTTGATTAAACTCCGAAAATAAACTAGATATTCACAACAGGTTGCTGCACGATACTAATTGTTACGTCATATATTTTTCGCGGGAACGTTTATGATCTTTCCAAATGAAAGTCAAAGCTGAACATAGTTTTTCGAGTTATTAAAAAAAAAGTGTCAAACCCCCGTGAAAATGTGACATAGGCTGATCTCAAAACCTCAGGCTAGGATATCGATAGCTTATTCCGAATTCTGAGTTTCATATTTCTAAGATCGGACTTTCAACTCGTTTTCGAATATCTTATATTATTTATTGACTTTTATTGTAGCTATGCTATCTTTATATCATTGATGTAAAGCCCACTTAATTCAGGTAAATGTTAGCCTGCAAACAGGTATTGTAATGGACATCAAAACATTGCAAAAACGTAATATTCTAATGTACTTTTACTGATTTATACTTATTCATGTTACGGTGAACAACAATAAAAAGCGTTATTCCTTTCCTTGTTTTTACCATGCATTTGTAGACATTTTGTCTCATGTACATTTACTCCATATCCTTCATTTACCATTTATTATACTATAGGGAACCGGGATAGATAAAGGGGAGGTTTGTGTACCCATAAACCGGTTTAACCCTACCACTGGTTTTTGCTAGTGTCGGTAACAAGTCAGTCTATAACGAGTTCATATCGTTAGTTATTTTGTATCTTGTTTTCATCATTGTTTTTCTATTGCAGTTCGCTTGAAAAAATTGGCATATTCATATGTTCAATCAAGATCTAATTTATCTATTGAGCTTCAGATATTAAAAATCCACAGAATGTTGTGTGTGCACCTGCTAATATATCACCGGTATGGTCCAGATTTCCCCCGTGCGTTTCGACGAAAACAACATCTCCAATATCAAGTTCTATAACACACATATTACTGCCAGAGGAAAAATAGTCTTTGTCTTGAGAATATGTAAGAACAACCTCTTGGGTGTTTTTCTTGATTCTTAATTCTACGGTTTTTCCAGGCAGTGATAGGGAATGCAAGAAAAACGCATACAAACCCTTTGTGTCACTTGTGAAGACTCCAGTGATAGGGTTGTATAAATTACCTATATTAGATATTACATTCTCAAACTTAATAATTTGGTTTGAACCAAGATCTCTACCATGATGTAAAAGTGAGGCAGTAAAACCACGAATCGTTTTGCTTGCTGTACCTGTGGATAAGAAAAATATAAAACTCACTAGTGTCACATTTGTTGCAGGATGCGACTTAAAAATTGGAATATTTTCTGCTTTTTTTCACTGTACATGTATAACATGACTGATCTATAACCGCACATTAAATTTTTTGTGTTCTTTTTTTGTTATATAGGAACCGATTATATCACTTTAATACTAAAAAAAAATAGAATACCCATTTTCTAACCATATATGATGATAAGATTTAAATCTATGTATATTTGACCCATTATCCTTCACATTTTTTGCAAAATCGTGTGATTTTGTTGCTATTTAACCTCTCAGTAGACAACTTTGCTAAGTTTAGTGCAATGCGTTTAAGTCACCAACACCCTAATCTTCGAAGAAGAAATTAAGTAATATGGAGTAATTGTACATAAAACAAAATCTCTATGTATACACGATAAGATATATAAAATGGAACAACGCTCTCATTGTTTTTCTTCATCTTTAATTCACCATTAGGCATTCAACAAAGAACAAACACTTCTGCCTCATAGTTAGTTCAAGACGCCCGATAACAAAGTTTTGAGTGGATTTCGATTGCTAAATATAATTATCCCTTTTGTTATTGATGCGGCGTCGTCACCAAACATTACATATCGGGCGAAGTACTCATGCAAACACTGTCATCACTGTCATCACTGTCCGACAAAGGAAACAACATACATTACAAGATATAAACTAGCACGGGCACTAATCGAGTTAATTGTAAGAAAACTTGCTAGTCAAATGTGGACTATGCAGGCCTAGGGATGTGGGCAATATATGTATGACTATAAAAAGATATTTTCTACGAAGCAAGAAAGCAAAATATTGAATTGTGATGGTACATTCATGTGCGAAAATTCTCACATGAACAAGTACACCATGCCTGACAAAAAAAGGAGTAACACCTCAAGCACGGATTTTTTACGGACTCCACATCGAAAGAGAGCCAAAATCCACCGTAAGTTGAAAAACAAAGTAATATGGAATTTTTCTACATTGGACAATCTCTAAAAACTTAACTATCTGTAAATAGGATCAAGTAAAAATTGAAGGATCTTGGTAAAAAAATATGTGTTTTTTACCTGTTGACAAGGCTTCCAATAATGTGAAAGATTTAAAATATCCACGTCCAACAAAATGAACTGCACAATTCAGACACTTCAAACGTACCAGTTTGCACAAAAACTCGTTAACCAAACAATATTATACGGGTACGGAATGCTCAAAGTTCCACCTAAAGATAACACATTGACTGCTATGTACTTGGTTCCTAAGCCTCACAAAAATCCCTTCAAGGATTGTTTTAAAGCGGCCTCTAGTAAGTGTTCTACTACTAATTTATCCATCTGTTTAACTATTTCACTTACTTGAATAAAGGAGTTTGTTATCAAATTTGAATCCAAATTAGGACAACTTATCAAATGGTCTTTTAAATTTTCTGGTCTGCAGTTCATTTGCTCTAACAAACATCAAGGATTCTTCTCTAATATAACCTATAATAATCATTGTTTCTGGACATGTGATGATATGAATAATGCACTCAATCTTTTGCTTGACAACATTTTTGTGCATTTTGTTAACACTATTTATCAACAGGACATATGTATTCCCATGGGTACTGATTGTGCACCTCTCATTGCAGATTTTTTTGTGTTCTAATACGAACGAGACTTCATGAAAAAACTTCAAAACGGAACCATACCAAACAGTGATAAACTTATTTCTATTTCAATGATAACAGCAGGTATATTGACGATATCTTTACTATTGACAATGTCCAGTTTTATATTATGTAGACATCATTTACCCACAAGATCTGAAATTAAATAAAGCTAGAAATGACTGTTATACTGCCCTTTTCTGGATCTAATTATCATTATTGACTCTGGTGAAATAAAAACTAAATTTTTTGTTCTACTCTTGACGATTTTAATGAAAGTAACCTTACTATCACTGCTTAACTTTTACAACAAAGTTACATATTTCATAAATTTTATAATAGATATGAAGATTTGATATCTAAATATGGCGTTTCTTGCAAACAGCTTATTGCTATAGGCATTTCGTATTCTCGTTTTTACAGAAATGTTGTTAAAATGCCAAAAACTGATTTAAGATCCAGAAAAGCTGTGTTGTAACTTACATAATTACGTAATAGGGGATATCGACAAGATTATCTGCTTGCATCCGTAAAATTAGCTTTGATATCTAGTGACCTGAATATTTTACACACATACGGGCGTCTCACTGATACTGCCGATTTCTACTGAAATATAGGAATCTGGACCAAACCTTTCGGGAAGTTTTGAGTCTGATTTTTCTTCCGTAATGCGTAGTGTTTTACCAGCAGACTAGCCTCTTTGAGTAGCCGGCAGTTAAGCGGCGAGCAAATGGAACAACACTTTTATTGCTGTTCTTCATTTTGAGGCCTTCAGCAAGGAACAAACCCTGCTGTATTTTCATGTATTTCAAATACTTCTACTTTTGCTAGAAATTCTCTTAATTGATTAATATTTATATACATGAAATTTTGTTATAGATCCAAATCTACTAATCTGAAATATGTAACGGGTAGTATCGATACACGTTCTTGTTTTTTTCTAAAAAAAATTGCTAATTTTTAGCCATTTTTTACCCGAATTTATACAGAATGAATGGAAAAAAATCGATAGGCAAGTTTCAGGTAAATAGAAATGAAACTTTGATCCTTCAAAATTCTTTATATATTTTTTAATAGATCGGTTTTACCCAATGAAAAATGTATATGTAAACGTGTTTTAACGGATATATATTTCAAAGTTTCCGGATTAAACTTTATCTACGGGAAAAGGGACATTAATCACTGATTAATTGACGAAATTGTAACGATATTAATGTAATTTCAGTTTCGACCAGAAATAAAACTTACTCCTTATCCAAATCTTATCTATTATATGTGCAATTGTGCAGGGCAAAAGTTTCTATCTAAGCTGTACTAATCTAGACCAAGCTTAATACTAAATATCATTGACTTATAACTTGTAGTTATTGAGGAAAAGACTTCAGGAAAAAACTTAACCTTGGCACTAGGCCATGGAATTGAGGTCCAGGTAAGAAGCCAAATAGCAGTTATGTACCAAGACCAAGGTATATACTAAATATCATTGACATATCACTTGTTGTTATTCAGAAACAGACTTAAAAAATGTACTACCTGCTAACCAAGATCAAGTTATACATCAAATATCTTTGATATACATGTACCACTTGTGGTTAAAACATAAGGAAGATCTCCATCTTGTATAGCTTTGTCATGAGCGGATTTTTGCATTCGTATTTCGGTCTTATTCATAATGTCTTCTCTATCAGATTTTACAACATTTCGACTCGTTGATTTCCAAATGTTTTGATTTGATTAGCGCTGAAGAGATCAAAGTTGAAATGCGCATATGAAGAAATAAAATTCGTAGTAACTTCGGTATTTTGAAATTTTGTTCTCACTGGGCCGATGTCATTCATGGTGGACTGTTAGTCCCAAAGTGTTTTCAACAGCCCAGTATCCAGTATTTCGGTACTGGCCCATATACTGATAGTATTTGAATACTTTCAATTTAGATTTAAGAAAATTTTACTAAGGAGTATCTCCCTTCTGCATAGCACTATCTAAACCTTATTTCGGCCTTTATTTTTAGACTGGTAATTTAATCTCTATTAGAAACAACGGCAGTAGAATACCGAAGGAACAGGGGAAGCGATGACTACTAAGACATGGCAAAAACTGTAACAGATAAAAACAAAGACAAAACAAAAACAAATCACACATATTTGGGCTGATGGATTTCCAATATTTTGATTTGATCTTCACTGAAGAGACATCAGTTAGGACTGTTAGATCCGAGGATATTCACCAACCAAGTATTCAGATATTCGGTGCTGGCGAAAATTGATTTTATCCGAAAACTTGCAATAAATAAATGTAAGAGAATTGTTAAAACCTAAGGGATATCTCCTTCTTGCAAAGCTCCGTCCTGAAAAGATATAAAAGTTGTCGAAATGTGCAAATGCAGAGACAAAATTCACAGTTACCTCGGTATTTTGTTTTTTTCTATATATGACTCTCCTGGATCCTAACCAACATAACAAGTCTTTGTTAACACTACATGAAAAGTCTGATTTCCTGAATTATTAAAATAACATTAAACTCAAATTTAATGTTTAGTTTATAAGAATACTTTAAGTTTATTCTCTAAATAATCTTTAATTCAAAGCTAGTTTAAACTACATTTATTAAGACAAATAAATTCACAAATTAAAGCTAAATTTACTTTACCATTTAAACTTCAAGTAAAAATTATATTAAATGCAAAATAATGTTGATAAATTTCCAGTTTATTTACAATTAACTTTTGCTACTTCAACTATAGATTTAATATGCATTTAATGTATAATAAATTTTAAACTTTAAGTTTAATGAGACTTTTTTCAGTAAATCCATCAATTCATCCAGTTGTGCTACGATGGTACAATATTGCCAAGCTACGGCAGTAGAATACAGAAGAAACAAAGGAGTGGAATTTACAAAAATCAAAGTCCAAAGACGTAGCAAGAACGAGGACATAGAAAACAATGACATTAAAATCAGAAAAAAATGACGTTAGACAGGTACAAAGCACAGAAATATAAAACACAACATTCAAGAACAAAACACTTACAGTGTGAACTCCTCATGATGACCTCAAAATGAAGAACAACAATAAAAGCGTTGTTCCATTGGTTTTTACCATGTATCTGTAGAGACTTTGTCTCATGTGCATTTACTCCATATCTCTTCATGACTTATTCCAGTGAAACTGAGAGTGACATCAGGTGCTCCGGGAGGGTAAGCATGTCCTGCTCTGCTAACAACATTCGTCACACTGTAAGTTAGTCAATCTAGGAAAATGTCAAAATCGGTAATCAAATCCGGGAAAACGTGAATCTAGCTGAAATGTCAGCGTTCATCTAGGATACTTACACGTCATATCTTTAAATGAAGTTATGGTGAGGGATGAAATTAACAATGGTTGAACAAATCCCTAACTAGGCAGCTTTCGGAACAGTATTTTTTCTCTGTTCAAAAAGTCACTGTTAAACCTACAGGCTAGACAGTAACGATTCAACTGTGAAATGTAAACTCCATAGTTTTGAGAGGTAGGTATATTGCTGCTAAGAAAGAGAAAGTTCACATTTGGGAAATTAAAATCGTTACGCTTGTAGTATAGCTAAGATTTCAAGCGTCCATCTTCGTCAATATACAACACAAGATCCAGGTACGAAGCTTAAGAAGGTGAATCAGTTGTTTTTTTTTTAATTTCAAGCTCATCGGGATAGATCTGATGTAAATATTCCTTAAAGTTAGTATTATTAAGAGAAAGAACGTCTATATAGTGGTAGCTGACATTAAAGGAGCGGACTAAATGCTTTTGCTATCTTTGTGTAAGCCATTGTAAAAACTTGCCTCGTACGAATAAAGTAAAAGGTCAGCTAAAAGTGGAGCACAGTAAGTTCCAATAGGAATCCCTATTGTTTGTTGGAAACACGACCTCCGAACACGACAAAAATATTGTCGATCAAAAATTCTGATTACGTCAGTCTCAGTGTACCTCTTATTTGAATCAGTGTGGTTCTTAACAAAATATGTTTTGTCCTTCCCTACTACTAAAAAGGCGTATCTGCGTCTTGTTTTTAGTGCAGAAACATTGATTTATCAATCTGCAATTACTATTTTCAGTTTTTTGTGTGGCAGGGTTGTATGAAGAGTAGACAAGTCAAATGTTTGAATGCTATACCAAGTGGTTTCTGTTGAAGAAAGTGCTTGAATTTGGTCCAATGTTAGCGAATGCATATCTCAACAGCCAGATATGTAACGACAATTACGTTTACGGCGACTTATAAAATATATGAGATGATAAACAAGTCACCGTAGTCTTTCATAATTTTTGTTTTTCTGACACGTATTTTGCATAAAACTTACTTAAATAATGGTGATAAAATTTCGTTCAATTAACTCAGCAGTTTCAGAAAAGGTAAGCTATATTCTGAATTAAGAAATAATTCATGGTAGGTATATGGTTATTGGAAATTTAACCATGAGCTGGGCCTGTATATTCGAATTGAACGTTAAATTTAAGATAATAAAGGCACAGCCCCTGCTTAAATGACAATTACCAGATACCTGCCATGAATTAATTCGATTCTAATATGACAGCCGCATCCATTGCTGTCTGTGTCTATGACGTCTCAATCTGACGTTTACAGACAGATGTAAGTTCAAAATATATCTCGCACATGCGCAAATGGTATCGGAACATGAGTTCAGACAAGTTCAGATACCATTTGCGCATGTGCGAGATATATGGTTATAGAGTATTATACTGGTTGACGATCAACAAGAATCTTGAATATAACATAGTCATGAAAAAGCACCTAAGGACTATTGTTACAAGGGTTTGTTTCAAATGGCTCTGTTTCAGAGAACAGAGGACGACTTACGCAATGTAATTAAGAAATCTCATTCCAGGGGATTGAAAAATGCAGTGTTTTGCATTTTTGCAATAAACTACATTTTGTACTTTTCTGAGATTTCAATTTTAAATACCGTAAAACTTTGCAAAAAAAAAAAAAAAAAACAAGTGAAGGGGGAAAGTTTTTGAAACCTGTATATTATAATATGCAGTTGCTTCTTTTGAAAATTGCTATTTCTGTGAAAATTAAAAATTTTAAGAGTGCGTTTTCATTGGTACTCAGTATATCTTCGTCAAGGCTGTTCTGACGAAATTATGCAGAGCACTGACATGAAAAAAAAATCAAAATATAGCTGCATTTGACATGTAGGTCTGAATAAGAAGCATAGGTTACCGATCCTCATAGATTTCAAAACAAAACAATGGCAGTAGAATACCGAAGGGACAAAGGAGTGGAATTTACAAAATTGAAGCCCAAAAACATGGCCATAACGAGGACAACGAAAACAATAAAGTTAAACACAGAAAACAATGACGTTATGCAGATACAAAGGACATAATAGAATCCACAACATTCAAACAAAGGCACTCACAGTGTCAACTCTAGTAAAACTTAGAGTGACATAAGGTGCCCCGGAATGGTAAGCATGTCCTGCTCTTTTAACAGCACCCGTCACAATCTAAGTGAGTCAATCTAGGAAAATGTCAAAATCGATAGTCAAATCCAGAAAGACGTGAATCTAGCTGAAAATGTCCGCTTTCATTTGGGATACTGACACATTAGATCTTTCAATGATGTTATGGTGACGGCCATAGAGTTTCATGAGAAATGAAATTAACATTGGTTGAATAAATCCCTGACTAAGACTAAGCACCTTTTAGGATAGTGTTTTTGCTCTTTTCAAAAAAATTAATGTACACACTACACACTCGACAGTAAAGAATCAAGTGAGAAATGTAAACTCCATAGGCTGGAGAGGTAGGTATATTGCAGTGTAGAGTTGGTAAAACAATTCCCCGTGGTAGAGATGTATGTTCTTTATTTTTCTTAGATATGGTGTACTTGTACATGAGATAGTTTCTCATGTGTACACTTTGTTCAATTACTATTATCTAAATTTATGTGAATTCTAAAACCGAAGGATTAACTCCCTCCATCGTAGTTTTGTCCTAAGCTATATTTGATATAACTAATTATTCGGATTTCGTTTGGTTTTATGCATTTTAAACATTTTTTGAAATTATGGATTTCCTTTGTTTGGGTTCAAGTGCTGCTGATGAGGAATAAATTTCCGAAATGGCCATACAGCTCATCAAAATTATTGCAGTTTGAGTAAACATATGTTTTATGGTCTCATGCTCATTTACTCCATATCCTTTCGTAAAATATTGCTGCTAAGAAAGGGAAAGTTCACAATTGGGAAATTAAAATCATCACGGCTGTCGTATAGCTTAAATTTCAAACGTCCATCTACGTCAATGTATATCAAAAGATCCAGGTACGAAGCTGCAGTAGGTGTATCATTGTTTGTTAAATTTCAAGCCCATTGGGATACATGTGATGTAATTATTCCTTAAATTTAGGATTATTAAGAGAAAGTGCATCGTCTATGTAGCTGAAGCTGAAATTGAAGGACTGTGCTAAATGTTTTTGTTTTCTTTGAGTAAACCCTTGTAAAAAGTTGGCCTCGTAGGAGTAAAGGAAAAGGTCAGCAAAAAATGGTGCAGAGTTAGTTCCCATAGGAATCCGTATTATCTCTTGGAAAACACGACCTCCGAATTCGACAAAAATATTGTCGATAAAAAATTCTAACATTTTGATTACGTCAGTCTCAGTGTTCTTCTTATTTGAATTAGTGTGGTTTGTAACAAAATATGTTTTGTCTTTCCCTACTACTCAAAAGGTGTATCTTCGTTCTCCATTTTTTGTGCAGAAACATGTGATGTATTAAATCTGCAATTCCTGTTGTCAGTTTATTGTATGGCAGGGATGTATAATAAGTAGAAAAGTCAAAAGTTTGAATGCTATTGCAATGGGTAAGACTGGTCGAGGACAGCTGTTCAAGGAGATCTTGGGAATTTTTTAGAATCCACATTTGATTCACGGCGCTCGTGGAGTAAGCTTTATCACATTAATTTTTCAGGCCATCTCTGACTGCGGTCAACAAAGTAGTGAAGAGCTGTAAAAGAGGTTTAGTGGTGCATCTGGACGACTCGTCAATGAATCTCTGTTTGCAAGGATTCTTATGAAGTTTTGGTACCCAGTAGATGTAAGGGAGTTGATTGTTGTCATCATTGGCTTTGATGCCAAATGATTCTATAAATGAAGTGTGCGTTTTAACGATCTCATCCCTCGATATTGTAGAAGGGGTATAAGTAGGGTTTGCAGATGAACTGTCAATGCCCATCTCCATCACAAGGCAGTCGAGATAGTGTTTTCTACACACGAACAGTATGTTGTTAGAAGCTTTGTAAGCTGGCACAATGGCGTAATTTTTATTGCGGTCGTCCACAGTTTTTACTACAAGGGGGTTTTCAAATATACTGGGATTTCTGGATTTCAATGCTTTTTTTAAGCGCCGGATGCGATTCACAATTAATATATTTATAGACCTGATCCAGACTGACAATATCTCAGCGTCCTCTTCCTCTTTCTTTTCCCACTTCCTAGCATAGTCCCCAACTGCATCCATTAAAATCTGGAAATTGTACTTCCAGTTGATGTTTTGAGGTTCACGGAATTTGGGACCTATTGAGAAGATATGTCGTTGTTTGAGGTTGTGTACGTCATCTAGGTCATCAGTTATAACGTGTCCAGTCGGACTATAATTGAATGCGGAAATGGAGCAAGGGAAATAAGGTGGTTGTTCTTTAAAATCATCAAATTGGAAATCACGCAATACCCGTTTGTAATTGAAATTGGAAGTTGCAATTGGTCTAGTGAAGGAATATGAGATAAGAATGCCATATGTAATTGATTTAACTCATCGTGGAATATGTCCCACTTATCGCTTAACCCTGCTTGTTGTTCGGTTATTGTGACAATATTATTTGTATTCATCACGGTCAATACGTTAAGGTGTATAATATGCGTCCATGTTGCCAAATTATATACTTACGTTTATTCTTCAGTCTATTTACATCAGATGTAATGGCCTGTAGTTGGAGTTGCGTTTCTGTGTAAGGGTTTTCATTGATTGATTGTTTCAATTGTCTTTTTGTCCTTGCTGTATCTACAATAAAAGAATTGGAACTAAACGGGCGATACATCTGTCTACTATATTAATCTGATAGATCGTTTCTATTCATAACAATGGGATAGGTATCAAACAAAGATTTTGACATGGACGTTTCTCATAAAAGTGCACTTTACACTGAATTCTGAAAACATTCGTTATCATTGTATATGAAGCAGTGTATACGATGTAAGTGGTAAGAATCTCCTGTAAGGGTTGGGGAGGATTCACTGCGTGTCTTTTCATTTAATAATAAAGTTATATCAACTTAACATTGACAATTTTATATTCTCTTAAAATCCGATGTTCCAATATTTACACAGCTAATGATTAATTTTTGAGACACTCGTTTTCATTTCTTTTTCCTTGATTCTATTTTCCTGGATTGAATCACTCACAGTGTGACGGGTGCTGTTAACAGAGCAGGACATGCTTACCCTTCCGGAGCACCTGATGTCACTCCCAGTTTCACTGGAGTTCACACTGTGAGTGCCTTTGTTCTGAATGTAGTAATTTCTGTTTCGGTGCTTTGTATCTGTCTAACGTTATTGTTTTTGTGTCTAACGTCATTGTTTTCTGTGTTCTCGTTTTTTGCCCTGTCTTTGGACTTCGATTTTTGTGAAATTTACCTCTTTGATCCTTCGGTATTCTACTGCAGTTTTTTCTCTTCTGATATCTCGGCTGTGTTTTGTAAGAAGCACCAGACAAAAGATATGTTAATGAGGGAAAATAGTTATGCTAATGAGGGAAAATAGTTAAAAATATATGTTTATGAGGGAAAATAGTTAAAAAGATATGTTTATGAGGGAAAATAGTTTATGCTAATGAGGGAAAACAGTCAAATCTTTGAAATTGGAAAAATAGTAGAAATATTGTATGATCATTTGTTATAGAAAAAGATAACTAAGGTATAATAATTTCTTATAATGTATGTAACTGCTTTTAAATAATAAAAAGATCTATTTTTTTACATTCTTTATAACGAAATGCATACTGCTTTTGTTTATATATTATCATTTGTAGATTGGCATAGAAAAACGTTTTTTTTTACTATTCATAAATTTGAAAACCATAAACAATGCAATTTCTTACCCTCCGACTCTCCTTTATGTATTCACCTCATAACAAATATAGTAAACAGTATAAATAGAGCGGTGAGTCTTTGAATTTGAAAAGTCGCTAAGTTTAAAAGTTTTAATGGCCCAAAGGCCTCATGGAATATAATTGGCTTATATGTAAGGTTAAAATGTTAAGTTAAAGACCTGTTACATGTATGAACATTTCTTTTGTTATTCAAGACACTTTAATTCTTGTAAATGCCTTAGACTATTCCATCTCTCTTTTGTCTTTCCTTTGATTCTCTCGACTTCGAAGCACTTCGAACTGATAATTTACTTTAAATTATTTGTCTACCCCGAATTATTTACCTCATTAACTTTTATTCATATTCATTTATATATACGCTTAACTTTGACCTTCTGTTATGTTTCACCTAAGTATCAGGTGAAGTTTAAGTTTTAAGTGTCAAAAATTTCCTGGTCCAAGGCGCTACCTTTCTGTAATATCAAGGTGATTAAACTACTGCCATAAATTGTCGCGACTACAATCGCAAGTTAACGAACAGGGGTAAGAAAATTTATTGAAAGTGACAACTGATCGATAACTCAGGTAATTTTTAAAATACAATCTAATCGGTATTTATATAACAGAAGTAAACAAATATCTGAAACAAGATCTATATATAAGGAAATCTTTTACGTATGAAGAACAAAAAATACATTTATAAACTAATTGATATATGTAGCCTAAATAAACTGATTTAAATAAACATGAGTAGAAGATTCTATTTCAATGGCGGGGTATCAGCATTTAGGTTTCGATATGCACTATTATGTATTTTTCAAAATTCGGCGGTATTTTTTAGATTTGAGGTCTTTAAAACAACGGCAGTAGAATTCCGAAGGAACAAGGGAAGCAAAGACTACAAAAATCGAAATCCAAAGACATGTCAAAAATGGCAACAGAGAAAAACAAAGACAAAACAAGGACGTGAGACAGCTACAATGCACGGAAATAAAAAGACGACGTTAAAAACTAAGGCACTCATAGTGTGAACTCCCATGAAAACCGGGAGTGACATCAGGTGCTACGGAAGGGTAAACATGTCCCGCCCCGCTAGCGACACCCGTCACGCTATCGGTGAGGTAAAGATCTGTTTGGTAGCGGATTGGTTAATGTCATTTTCTAACCCTTAGACAAAAATCAATGAAATCCATGGTAACTGTTACTTCTCTAACCCTTCAACAGTACCATGGTGAAAATTTGAAAAGCTTTTTGTACAGTATGGAAACAATCACAAGGACAGATCGGTAGCATAAACATCACTGACGGAGACAAAACTAAACTATTACAGTATGATATACAAGACAACACGAAAAACTAAAGTACTGACAGTGTGAACTCCCATAAAAACCGGGAGTGACATCAGGTGTTCCGGATGGGTAAGTAAGTTAGTAAAAGTTTGTTTCAGAGTTATTAATTGAATTAAAGTGCTTCGTAAGAAAAGGGGTGGTTGACATGCATTCGCGATGCGCGCTCAGGCATTTTGACCACCCCATTTTTACAAAGTACATTTATTCAATTAATTGCTCTGAAACATACTTCTTAAACTATTACTAACAGAGGGTTATGTCGTAAACGTTGAAAACTAGTCCAAACTGTGCGAAATTTTTGGTCAAAAGGGTCACATTTTGTAGAACTCCAATAAAACCAAGTCAAAGTAAATAAATCAAAACCGTTCAATATTAAATATAAACATTGTAATGCTTAATAAAATACTTAAATCGTAAAATTCAATGATTAATATCGACATTTGGAAACTAAAATGGCGTCATGTGCATCGTTCTTTAATATAATCACAAAAAAGATATTTAAAATTTGTAGTAATTTTTTAAAGAAATTTTGTTGTTTTTTGACTAATCATGTAATCAAAATAATCATAAAAGCAGTGTTATGATTACGAAAATGTCGCCATAGCTATCAAAACAAATTGCTATCTCGGCTCAAGCTCCGAAGACTTTAATTTGCTATTTTTTTTCAAAATTATTGCCACATAGCTAGTTTTGCTACAAATGCATTTTCAGTTGTCATGACCCCTGATCTCAATTATAAACAGATAATAAATAAAAGGTAAAATATCTAAATAGTAAAATCAAAAACAACATATAAAATGTAAAGCGCATGCAGACATGAAACGCCTAGAATGTTAAAAAGAGCTTCAGATAATACTAAAATGTACACGTAAAGACCAGACGCTTTGTCCTGTTCCAACTCAACGATTATTATTTCAATGAAACCCTTGCATATTGGCATTCCAAAAGTTGTCAATCATTTGTTTCAGAAGAAAAGCAAACAGTTTTTGTATGGTTACAGGATCCACTACCCTGACATTCACATATGGCTGTATAATATAGGCCCGCTCTTTACACAAGCATGCAGATAAACATGCTCGATTTCCCTTACATGAACAAATCATGTCTTGAAGCGAGTCGGACGCCATTTGCCATAACTAAATACCGAAGTTACTGTGAATTTCAATTCTGCATATGCGCATTTCGACAACTTATGTTTCTTCAGTGCAGATAAAATACAAACGTTTGGAAGACCATAAATCCAAAGATGTTTAACAACTGATAGAGAAAAAAAAACCATATGATTTGAATAGCACATTCTTTAATTAATTGTCCTAACATTCCAACCATATTCAATTGGTTCTGTAATGTTTGGCTAAGCTGCAAATGACGACGGCCAGACATTTACACATAAGTGGTAAGATATGCTCTTTAAAATATGTTTAGCACTGAGGCAGTCTTAGAAGATTTGTCTTTTCTTGTAGCATTTTTTTACTGTTTTAGACTGTTATGCGACCTCTTGAACTTATCCCCTGTGTTACACAATGAAGAAATTACCTTCCTCGAAGCATCAATGGCACTGTCAACGTCATCTTCTGCTAGACAAGCAACATCTTGAAATTGAGTTGACTGGCCTTTGACAAGCTTAAATAGGGGTTTCTTTCTTATTAAAGTGGAGTCACTTCCAGTAAGTGCACTTGAGAATAGTAGAATTTTGACACCAATGGCCCGATGCTTTATTCTACAAAATTTCATTTTTTAAAGATGAGAGTTGAGGTAGTTTCCATCTCCGACCCCCTCCCCCTACAAAAATTACTTTATACGTTCTCTGTTAGCTCTTTCATTTGTTTGATTATAATCGAAATTATCATCTACAGAAGAAGTATAATTGGTTCGATATTTTGTTGTGTTACTAGCGAAATAATGACGAGTTAGTATATTTATTGTGCAAAGTAACCTGCAAAAAAAAAAAAAAAAAAAAAAATACACAGAAAATGATTTCTGATATACTTGTACGTATCAAACAAAAAGATCGATAAGCATGACACATTACTTTAAACTTTATCACAAAGCACTGAAGAAGGCCATCACTGATTGCGGTGTCGAGTATTCTTAGATATGGACATCGGTTTAAACTATATCCTTTCTTGTTTATTAGATTTCTTAAACCAAAAGTTAACATTAAGATATTCATATTTTTTTCTAACAATCAATTTTTATTGGGCTTTCTTTCATATGCATGTCAAAACTGAAAGTTTCGAAAATTTCATGTAATTTACAAATACACTGATTCTATACAGTTGTCTAAAAGTAAAGCGTCGACTTTGTTTTTACAGGACATCTGAAGCTGGAAAGGCATTTGTTTTTGTTTTTGCTTTCAATTTCGATCCTATTATTATCATTTCTTAACCGTCTTTCACACATATTTCAGTTAATTGATTTCCAAATGTTTAATTTGATCCGCACCTCAGAGATTCCAATTACCAAAATGGCCATGTGCAGAACTTACATTAATAATTAAATATAAAAGTTAAAAAGAAAAAGGGATAACAGAAAACATCTTCAATGCATTAAAATCACAATTACATGCTACGACCAGCGAGGGATCTACACAGGATCATCACAGATATAGCAAAAGACAAACGTAAACAACAATAGAAACTCGGGACAGCCGTGCTTATTACGAGCCTATTTGCGTCATTGACTTTGGCTCTTGAAAATTCAGTTCGATGATGTTGTTATCACCAAGTTTTGTGCGTGATCTTTATATGTAGAAGCTGATCAGGGTGAGTGTAAATAAATTTACAGGGAATATATCTAGTTTTATGACATTTTGAAAATTATTCATCATATTTTCTTCTATACATTATCATTTTGTGAATCCCTTGAATAGTAAGAGAAAGTGTTTTGTGTTTCACAGGTGTAACTATTGAGGTTGTTGGGGTGTCTTGGTTTCTGACATAAGAAATTTTAAAAAATTTGCAGAATGAAACTTTGAGCAATATGCTAAAAAAATATGCCAAAAATTTGGGGGGTCACGGATATGTCAAAACAGATACAGTGTTCTAAAGAGTGGTCAAATTTGGTGTTTTTGCACTTTATTTGCAATAGAATCATATAGGAAATAACCATATACCATAATTCAAGGACATTTTTTTTTCTATGAGCAGACATACAATTTTTTCCAAACTTTGCATATTATTGGTACGATATAGAACTTTAATCTAAAAACATAAAGAAAAAGATACGCCACAGACCTTTTGAAAAAGTTTTTTCATAAAACATGAATAATTTGTTAGTTCTTCAAGGAAGGGGAGATAAATTACTTAAAGTAATTGGGGCCCAAAATAAAAAAAAAGAAAAAAAATTTAAAGAATTATGATAAATGTGTTTTGTTAAAATACTTTTAACAAATGCAAAAAAGAAATGGGATCAACTACCTTATTTATCTCTAATATATAAGAAAAAAAAATGTTTCGCGTTGCAAAATATCCCCGTCGTGGACCTCAGAATTTAACACAGAGATGCATGGTACAAATTTCGTCGTTATTGGAGATCGACAAGTTTTGGAGAAAAATATACTTTATTTTATTAATATGCAGTTTTCTTCAAATTATCACGCTTTTATTTTGCATATTTAGGGATTTTTGCGATTGATATTAAAAGAAATGTCGACGAAATAGTTTGCCATTTTCTCATAATCCCTCTATATGTCACGTGGTCAGCATTTTATAACACTTTTGCTTGACCTACATTCCAAGGCGTGTATTTACTTCTTCAGTGTCAGAAAATGCACATTATGAGGATCATAAATAAGGTAGGGCATATTTACTTTGTGCGTGTGAATGCATGTTTGCACATATAATACGACTTGACTTTGACACTTAACTGTCCCTGATAAACATGATAAATGCGTTTGAACGGTTTCGATAGGTAGCCTATTTTTTGGTTCACCATATGCATGAAGACATGGAAAATGGATTCGTAGCTTCTGTTGTTATTTCAATAATACGGAAGCGTGATCAAAGTCTATTCGCTATTTGCATGATTTATCGGTCGTCTCTATATTTTCGTTCCATTGTTCTAATCATTTCAGGCCTACCGTAAAAAGTATCTCATGATTCTTTAGGGGGGGGACTGACCACCTGGATTGAAAAAATAGTCTAGCCCTCACTCTGTCCAATAGCAAAAACTGGCTCAACAAAATAAAAAAAAATGGGGAAAAAAGACAATCCGGCTCTTAAAGCGGGCACATAAAATTTCCTGTGTCCAGCCCCCTTCCCTGAATATCAAATGTCCTTGGACTCTACTTTGTGTTTTCTCACTTATTACGCAGATGCATCCCATCAATCAATCCGTAATAAGCAATAGGCGTGTTTTAGGACAACTCTCTGTGGTCAAAATAGTTAACTTAAGCCATGTAAGCAGGAAGTTGTATCAAAAAAAGTCTGATCGATTCATCTTTGTTTAATTGACTGGCGAACAGTGAAGTGATAGCT
>MJUU01045442.1:48229-82810 GCA_002080025.1 Modiolus philippinarum
TTTTTTTTCAATATACACTATGCTAGGCAATTTTGTTGAGCAAGGCTTTTTTTCCCAATGGACAGGATCCGGGCCAGATTATTTTTTTTTCAACCAAGATGCTGGTCAAAGAATTTTTTTGGCAAAAATCAGGGACAGAAATTTTTTTTCTAAAACATACCAGTTAAATAAATATTTGTGTCATCTGCTTTCACGCAGTGGTGACATATAGGGATTACTATCTGTCGTCTTGCGTCCGTTGTAGTCGTCATGGGCATCACAAAAAATTTCTGTCACATAATTTTCATATGCCAGCCTTCTGCTTTTCAACTTGGAGTATCAGTATTAGGTCCTATACTTTGTAATAGAGTTTGGAATCTCTCGCATACCAACTTCCTGTTTGATGGAAACTTAGAATATTTTTTTTACGTATGCATCACAATATTACTCAGGCGACACGTTTTCCCTGGAAGACTTACTGCTAAGTTCATTTTTTCGTACGATTTGTAAAGACGCCGTGGCGGCAGCCTCTCTGGAATTCTGGAATTGTTACGCAACTTAATCATGTTTTTTAACTGTTCTTTGCTCTCTGTCGTTCATCTGGAAATATTCTATGATCTTGCTGATTATAACATGTATCAATTGGCTGGAGTCACTACAAATTATAAGGCACTATTTTTTATAGTACTATTTTCGAGGTCTGTCAAATATTGGCGTATTGAAATAGTGAAGTGCCCCCTGACAATATTATGGCTTTGACATTTTACACAATCTGGGCACACAGAAGCTATAGTTAGTCGTCATATAAGCGGGAGGTTGATGCATCATTAAACCTGGTTTAACCCACCATTTTATTTATAAAATGCCCGTTCCAAGTCGGGAATATGACGGCTTGCCAAAAATGTTCTGTGTTGGATTGTGTTTCCCTGATTTAGTCGAATGTTATACGGATTTTCCTTACTGGTCTCTTCCTTTGATCGTTTCGGACTTTTATTGTCACTTTCATTCACCCCTGATCTCAGACAAATGTTTATTTAGGCCAAAAAGAAAAATATGTGTGTTTACTGTAGTCTGCTGAAAAAAATTAGGGTTTGTAGGTCGGGAATCTTTTTTTTTTTTTCAGGCATCGTCAACGAAATCCGGAAAAATTTCGGGTCATTCCCAAGTCCGTTCCGAAATTAATCCTACAAACCGGAAGTCCTGTCATTTGCATTGTGTTTTGGAAGAAACTTGGCATATTTCTTGATTTTTGGTTTATTTGAATGTCTTTTGAACCAAATAAAAAGTTTAAATGTCTATTTTATTAACTTTCCGTACCAGCGGAAGCATGTTACCAGATAAACTTATCAATTTACAGAAGTCTGTATCAAAAGAGGGTCGGTTGACAACAACGTTGAACTTTTTTTTTATGAGAATCAATAAAAAGTTCTAGGGTCGGCATCTAAAAAATAGGGTCGGTCGGACTACCGTAATCACAGATATTTCTTTTTTTGGCCTTAGATGGTTTTGAATTCTATGACTAAAAGACCAAAATGTGTGATTTTCTTCAGTTAGGCCGTCCTAAATTTATTCTATGTTTAATGTCACCCGCGCGTGAAGGTTTTTCAAAATTATTGAAAATAAAAAAACAAACAAAATTTTTTTGTTTTGTCCTGAAATTCCGGGTTGCAGGCGATATCAGTCAAACATTTAGCAGTCGGGTCCGGAATTAATGAAAGACTTTCAAAAAAAGTGAAATGAATAGTTTATTGTGATTTTAAAAAAGCAAAATGAAGGTGTGGAATCTTTTATAAAGCAAGTATATGCATTTAAATTGTGAAAGATAATTGCAGTTTTTTTTTGTTTAAAATTTTTGTTTGTTTTTTATTTATCTTCCTCCCTCCCACCTAGGTTTCGAAGTCTTAGGTTGACGTTAAACATAGAATTAATTTAGGACGGCCTTACTTGAACACCATCCAACAACAACAACTTTTATTTGTCAATCACGACGCCCCAAAGGAGCAGAATATTAATACATTTGATTAAGTTTGATTATATTGATTGGAGATGAAACGAACAAATAAGGCAAAATAAAAAAATACATTAGCTTCTCAGGCACCTGCCTCATCTCTTTTCTGAGAACTAATTTTCCTTTTTTATTTTAGTTTCAAATAAAAAAAAACAAAATCACCTGCCTCATTACTTTTTGGGCATTTTAGCAATGTAAAAAGATGCCTCATCATGATTTTGAACCAATAAAAATAAAAATCTTCTGCCTCCCTGCCTCATCATTTTTTCTGAAAAATGGCCTGAGAATCTAATCATTTTTTTTGTATGGCCTAAGTAATAATAATAAGTGATCTCAAGGTCAAGAAAGGGAGACAACAAACACAGTGTATAGCGTGTTCAATAATTTATATTAACAAGAAGATCATGAAGATAGTTTTAGCCATTATTGACCTCAAGAAGAAAGTTTTAGCCATTTTTTGACCATTTTAAATGCACAGTAGATAGAGTTATGACTATAGCAATTTGCCAACGCTTTCATTTCAAGGGTTAGTTAATGGCCAGGATTTCAGAAAGGGGGCTTAAATCGTGACCGCCCAGCAAAGCGAGTTGAAACATTTTTTGACTTTTTATACGACCGCAAAAAATTTTTGTGGTCGTATAATGGTATGGTGCTGTCGTCGGCGTCGTTGTCGTCGTCGTTGTCTGTAGACACTTTTGTTTTTGGTCAATAACTTAAGTTCCAGTTGATCAGTCTTTATGAAATTTGAACACAATGTTCCTTGGCACAAAAGGAAGTTGGCTAAGTTTTGGTCATTGTGGCCCCACCCGTTTCTTAAAAAGGGGCCATAAAGGGTTAAATTTTTCGTTTTCACATATTTGACTGTAGAATCTTTATTATTTTTCGGATTTTGATGGGGTTTCTTTCAAAGTGCTCCTGAGGAAATTTTCAATCAGTAATATCCAACGGATTTCATGTGGCACGTACCGTTCACGAGATAAATGGGGCCCAAAAGGGGCGAATTTCAAAAATTTTAATTTTTTTTAATTTTTAGTCCGATTTTGATACAGTTTTTTGAGTGAATTCCTTATGAATAATTAAGATAGCGCTGCACCATCAGACTTTTGATAACTCATTTCTTTTCTAAGCTATGAGGGGCCCAAAGGGGCAAATATTGCAAACATGCAGATTACCTAAAAGTTTTATTTTCCATTGGATTTCCATGGGATTTTTTTCTTTGGATTCCTCTTGATATTAGCTTTCAGTAGTATGTCAACGGATTTGGTGTAGCTCTTACTGTTTCCTAGCTATAAGGGGTCAAAGGGGCCAAAATTGCATTTTTTCTAAATAATGTGAAATTTTATTTTTGATCAGATTTTGATGGGATTTTTTTCTTTGGATTCCTCTTGATATAAGCTTTCAGTAGTATGTCAATGGATTTTGTGTAGCTCTTACCGTTTCCGAGCTATAAGGGGTCAAAGAGGAATCAGGAGTCATAAGGGCTAATTTTTAATTTCCCTAGTGTAGCTCTTACCGTTTCCGAGCTATAAGGGGTCAGAGAGGAATCAGGAGTCATAAGGGCTAATTTTTAATTTCCCTAGTGTATGTCCAGCTAATTACTGGGTCAATCTCCTTATTGTGTCCATACTCACTTGAAATTACAGTTGTTCAAATTTCGAGGGTCGACATGCTGCGGTCGTATCATGCTGCACTCGGCGTAGCCCTTTATTTGTCATTAAAAATGCTACAATTTCATTTTCTCGTATGATTCGTAAAGACGCTGTGGCGGCAGCATCTCTGGAATTCATCCCTGCATGATTTCTGACAATTGTTTATCTGTTAAAAAATTGTAATGAATTCCATGACTAAAAGACCAAAATGCGTGATTTTCTTCAGATACTTCAACAAGAAGATAGTTTTAGCCATTATTGACAATTGACCTCATATAGTGTAAATTATGAACATTTACATGTACACACAACGAAATTTGTCTCTACTTTTTATAAGATGTCTTTCTTGATAAATGTCAAAAAAGGCACATCTTATACATGTACCAATGTAAATATTTTCTTCAACATGTTCAACAGGCGCAATATCATAATTTTAAGGGTGGGGGGGGGGCTGGAATTTTTTTAGAAAATTTAATTTCTGGCCCCAAAGACTAGCACCTGGGTTGAAAAAAATAATCTGGCTCAGACTTTGTCCATTAGAAAAAACTGCCTTGCGCAACAAAATATCTTATCATGGTGTTTATCAGAAATAAAAATCATCTGGTCTTTGAAGCAGGCCAAAAAAATTTCCCCGCTCAGGTGAAATTCCCACGTCCCCTGAAAATCATATGGTCTGTGCCTTAATTATAATTCCGTGTTAATTTTTATCAAATTTTACCAGTCAAAAAAGTTGCGAGTTAGTCCTATTTTATTTTTTATCACAAAAAAATCTTCATCCGGAGTACTTTCATAATTCGAATTTCATATTTATCCTGTTGTGGACCTCAATATTTACATTCGACAAATTAAGGTCAGCTATTTACATATTTTCAAAAAAAAGAAAAAAAAAGAACAAAAAAACTTTCTTGTGTACTCATTTGTATCTTGCCCGCGACCAAAAGTCACAGAAGCTAGACGGGGATAGCGTTTCATGTGGCCGTGGCAGCGGAATCAATAAATGCAAATTATTGTGAATTAACAAGCTTATATTAGTTGTACTGTAGGTCAATAGTATTTGATATGCCGTTGGGTTAGTATGGGTACAACTCAAATCTCTACTTAGTTTATGGCCCTGGCCCCTTAGTCATGCATGAACAGAAACTTTAAGTTTTCAGCAAGCAGTTAGTATAGCCTGTACCAGTAGACCCATAGCCACTTGATATTTGACATACAGTAGAGCCTTGAGGAGTGCATACAGAATCCACACCCAGATGGTGGCCCTGGCCCCTTTAAGTCACGCATGAAAGATCACTTTAAGTTTTCACTAAACAGTTTGTACAGTCTATATCAGTAGTCCTAGCTACTTGATACATGTATTTGACATGCCGTTGGGTCTTGATGAGTACATATTGATTCCATGCCAAGATGATGGCCCTGGCCCCTTAGTCATGCATGAACAATCACTATAAGTTTTTAGCAAGCAGTTTGTGTAGCCTGTACCGGTAGTCCTAGCCAGTTGATATTTGACGTACAGTAGCTTCTTGAGTAGTGCATACCGAATCCACACCCAGATGGTGGTCCTGGCCCCTAGTCACGCATGAAGGTCACTTAAAGTTTTTAGCAAGCAGTTTGTACAGCCTGGACCAGTAGTCCTAGCCAGTTGAACTTGGATATACAGTTGCGTCTTGAGGAGTACATACATTGTTATGATTCCATGCCTAGATGGTGGCCCTGGGCCCTTAGTCATGCATAAACGATCACTTTAAGTTTTTAGCAAGCAGTTTGTACAGCCTATATCAGTAGTCCTAGCCACTTGATATTTGACATGCAGTTGTGTCTTGAGTGCATGCTGATTCCACGCCCAGATGGCCCCCTTAGTGGTGCATCATGCTTTGTGAACCTATGCTGATATTTGCTTTAATAAATATAACAGAAAATTTATATTCTACAACTTGAAAGCTTAGAAAGTGTTAATAAACAACATTTGTTTGATATTTTGCAAAACGATTTCTTTTTTATTACATATATATAAATAAATTTGAACTAAGTTATAGAAAATTAAAATGCAAATATCGAATTGTTGCATGAAATAAAGCAAACAATTACAAAGGGGCAAATCAGTTACACATTTATAACATTTAAGAACAAAGTTAGAGCATTATAAATCTGGAACAATGATGTGCATACTTAAATACAACCAAATACATAAAAATAATACTAAAAATCATAAAATTGATATCTTCATACTACACATTCATGAGTGTGCCGCGAAATTGATACGCAAAAATTAATCCTATGTAAATCCCTGTGTGTGAGTGATCACATCAAGGAAATTGTAAACGCATTTAAAGAATTATATTTTATTTTTATGGCGGCTGCAGTAGATCAATGTGCAAATTAAGGCGATGCCAGGGACAAGGAGACAAAAAAATACAGCTCATATATTGCTTTAATTAAAATAAATTAGCGACATGTGACCTCAGGTCAAATGTTTCCGATGCATGTGTAACAGAAATGTATACAAGGATGTTCTAATTACTTTTTTTACATGGGAGGGCTTTAAATGTTTGAAATCTGAATGATCGATTTAAAAATAATTTCATGTGTACAATGCACTGTTGAAGACTTCAGCCGATTTAACTCCATCTTAAGGATGATATACACTGTTGCGCTGCGCAATTCAATCATGTTTTTGAAAAAAATAGAGTCAATTAAATACATATTTGGATTGATTTTCTGACCAGAACAGTAATTTGACAGGTTTTCCTTTGTGACGTCATGATTGATTGACTATTATATAATGTACATGTATAATGTCGTATTTCTTCTACTTTGCCGCAAATTAACTACCCTTTCCTGTAAATAATGTTCACTACGGTAACTTTGTATAATATATTTTTTCGCCCTTTTCCGTAGTTGAGATTATAAACAGATTAACGATCTACTATCAAAAGTACAAAAAATTCTCATTGATAAAAAGGTCATTTCTGTTACATTGAAGATTGCCTTTCCATATTTTCCCTGTGCATTCTTTGTAAATTTGGTGAAAAAATGGCAAAAAATGTACAAACTTTGACCTGGATTCTAGAAAAAACAAGCATTGTGACCCATCAATTTTATTGCGGATTGTATACGGATGGGCTCTTCAATTTATAATAAAATCTCACGGATGTAAATATTAGTGTCTATCTACCTTAATTAGGTATAAGCTGTCAGTAATAGACTGGCTCCCTTGAAATAAGAACCTAATCATTACAACCAAACTTTACCATGTTGACAGGAATCAGATGTATTAATGGTACTTATAAAAAAATGATCATTTTGTTCTGATCCTATGAAAAAGATTGCCGCCAGTATTGGACCCTATGAGAAAATTACATTTTAATGTTCTTCTCTGAAGCCATGGGAGTAAATTTAACCAAACTATACAGGGATGATGTACAAAAGGTCCTTAACAAACAGCGGCAGATTAAGGTGGTGGGAGGGCCCAGGTCCCCTCTAAGGATTGAAAATATTTAAAATTCCTAAGGTTTTTTCCCCTTTTTGAAAAATTTTGGGTCCCCCCTCCCCCTTAGCTGAGAGTCTGGATTCTCCACTGATAACGATTGCTCATTTCATTCAGATCTGATAAAAACATGGCCGCCAGCACAGAACATAGTTTACCATTGAACTCATTGTGAAAAATCACATTTTCATCTTCACATCTGAAACCATTGAAGCATATTCAACCAAACTTTACAGGAATGATATACTATAGGACCATTACAACGATTGTTCATTTTGTTCAGATCTGACAAAAAACATGGCCACCTATATGCCGAATGTAAGTTAAACATTGGACCCTATGGGAAAAACCACATTATCGTCATCTCCTCTGAACATGCTGAGACTGCTGAAGCAAATTCAACCAAATATTACAGAATGATTTACTGAAGATGATTTTCAAAAATTGCAATTTCATTTCTTTCGACAAAAAAACATGGCGGCCAACACTGAACATAGTTTTACATTGGAGCCTATGAGAAAATCATCCTTTTCATCATCTTCTCGTCAAATTTTTGTCTTATTGTCTTCTATACAATGTATGTTTTGAGTGAGCTGCCCTGAAGAGACATGCCATATGCAGAAACTAACTTCAAAGTTACTTTGGTATTTTAGTTTACCTACAATTTTTGCTGAATTGCCTTACATGAACATGTATATATGTATGTTTATAGCCTACGATATTGAGTTCTGTAATAATGTTTTTGCATATGCAATTATGCATGCATCTTTGATTCTAGGTCAGCAAAATCAGGTTACTATGACCATTAGACCGAATTATCTGTCGTTTACAAAGCTACTTTATGACACAAAGCAATATGAAAAATAAAAAATACAAATAAAAAGTCAGATCAGTAAAAGATGAACGTAGGATGAAAAAGTAGCTTTGTAAAAGACAGATAATTCGGTCTATGTGACCATGTGCCATAACAAGGTTATAAGCCATAATAAAATATATCCTAGATTCTTTTCCCTGCCTGCCCCAAATAACGGAATTTTTCACAGGCCTTAAAATTAATTTTGATTTTTTGGTCCATTTGAATATATTCTTTTAACACTGTTTATTATGACAGATTTTTTCACAAAATCTAAAATAAAAAATACAAAATAAAATTTGCTACCCACACTGAATTTTTAGAAAAAATTGATGAGATTCTAGAAATTATTTTATTATGGCCTTTCCTATTTTACAATTTAATATTTTTTCAGGAACACAAAAAATTTATGAAACTCCCTGAACTACCCTCCTTAATTTATTCAACATTAATTCCCAACCACAGATATTCATATACATTGCCTACTGATGAGTCCCATTGCATATGAGCATTTTTATTTAATTTCTAAAGAGGACGAAACTCACAAGGCCAAACTGACAAAAAAGGAAAAAAAATTACCAAAAAATATTAATGTACATGTATTAAGATGCAGATTTTGTCAATTTAATTATTTGCTAACATGTCATAGGCTACCTATTAAAGTTTCTTCTCTGAAAATAGACATAATTATGGGTTGATTATATGAATATTGCACAATTTTCAAATCAATCATCAAAATGCATGATAAATGTTTCTGGACTGTATCTATTTTTGTAAACACACAATGCAAGTTAATAATATTTAAACTGACAGATAAACTGCAATCATCCAAATTTTGGCATTACATTACTGTTTCACTTCGAAGTTAACATGGCCTTTGGAGTCTAGGCATAACAAAGCAGCAATAAATCTCAATTTATTGATTCAATAATATTCAAACCCAAGTTTTTGTTGAGCACTTGATGAGTTTCAAAACAAACCTGACTCCGGCAGTAGAGTACACAAATGTGACAATTGCTCAAGGTTTTGAACATCAACAACACATGGAAGCCCAAATATGGTATTTGGTATAAATTTGCATTAGCATCAGTACAGATCAGTTTTAGGAGCTTTTTATGTCAAAATTCCTGCAGTTCACTAACTTTGAACTTTTGCACTGTTGTTCAAGTTTTTCCTTGCGTCTGTTTTACACCAACAACTAACAGTCATGTTAGCACATTGAAATTTGATATGCATTTGCATATTGGCATCATCATCAGTACGGACACCAAATGGAAAAAAAGTAAACAACTGATTTATTTTAGGCCAATATTTTTTTGTCTCGTCAGCAACGAAAGACGCGGAAAGAGAGACATATGAACACAAATTATGATGGTGGCAGCGGCCTAAACTTTCATGTTAAGTTTTTGTGATTAGGTCATTTTCTCAGTAACTATAAGTTGTAGGTCAATGATATTTTGTATATTGGCTGGTCTTGAGTAGTACAAGACAGTCTGCTTTATGGCTTTTGTCCTTGACCACAATTTCATGGTCTAGTGAGGATGTTACATTGTAAGTATTTGTGATTAGGTCATTTTCTCAGTGACTATAAGTGGCAGGTCAGTGGTATTTGGTATATTGGTTGATCTTGCGTAGTACATGACAGTATGTCATATGGCTTTCGTCCTTCACTTCAACTTCAGGGTCTAAAGAGCATGTTCACTTTTTGTGATTAGGTCATTTTCTCGATAACTATATGTGGTAGATCAATGATATTTGGTATATAGGTTGATCTTGCGTAGTACATGACAGTCTGCTATATGGCTTTGTCTATGACCTCGATTTCACGGTCCAGTGATCATGTTAATTTTCCCAGTTTCTATCAATGTAAGGTCAATAATATTTGGTACGTGGGTTTCTCTTAGATGGAACATGACAGCCTGCTATTTGGATATAGCCCTTAACTTTATTTCCACGGTTTAGTGAACATTTGGTTTTTCAGTATCTACTGTATGTTTGGTAGGTCACTGATATTTTGGGTGCTACATGACAGTCTGCCCTATTGCTTTTGCCAGTTACCGTAATTTCACAGTCTAGCGAACATGTTAAGTTTTCTAATTTAGTCAGTTCGAGTTTTCTCATCAATTTTGCGACCAAGTGGGGACGAGCAATACATCAATTTGGGTCCACACTTGTAATTTTAACAAATTAAAAAAAATTGACCTATTCCATAGTATTTTTGTATAGAATTCTCTTCCTTTGATAAAACTTTTTGAATGTTTGGCAAATATGTAATATTTTCAAACAAACTTGATACTTATTGTTCATTTTTTTTTTAAATTGTTGTATTAAAGACACACACAATCATTTAGACAACATTCTCACTGAATTTTTTGTTAGATGCGCAAAAAAGATGTTCAGTTTTAGACACCCCAATTAAGTCTACACATTTTAATTATGCATTCTATTTTTGAATATAAATATATAGGTATTTATACATATATATATATCAGTGATTAAAGTTATTACTAAAGATATTTATTTTTTTCTGATGTAATGCATTCTTTCTCTTCTTTTTTTTGAAAAGCTATAAATAGATCGTTAATTTAATGGGGTTTTTGAATAGCAAAAAAAAATAGATCTACTCTATTGATAAGATATATTAAGATATTCCTGATGCAATCAATTTTGAACGAATACTAAAAACACTGATAGGCAGAAACACAATAGGTTAATTATAAATGGTTATAAAAAGAAGATGAAAAATCTTTTCTTCATAATGCTTCGATAATGATTGTGGGTTGTGTCATTCCGGTGACTTCTGTGAATGCATTCAATTACAGTCATTATTAAAGGTGATTGAACTTTTCAATTGATACAAAAATCTTTTACTACAGAAATACATTAAATAGTGTTTAATATGCTAAATGTTTCTTCTTAGCTTCTCTTTTGGGTATAAGTGTTTCAAAAAACACATCTAGTTTTTTGCTGTCTTTTTCTGTTTAAGATGAGGAAGTATTAAAATCATATAAGATCAGTAGTTTGATACATAATTTTTGTAAGAAGCCTACGAAAGTCGTTATTACAGACCGAGTACATTATACATTAGCTGATTGGTAAAAACAGCATTTCCTTGTTTGTGCCCCAGTCGTTCTACCAAAGACGACATCCATTTCCAAACAACCAATCTAATTGTGATTTGTTACAATCATTCATCTGTGTGATCTTTTTTTGCAAAATACAAAAGTTTTGACGCGATGGGATTCAACAGAATTATAATAGAAAAGGATTCAATTGATTCTGGAAGAAATACCGTTCATATTTACAATCTGAACATGTCAAGAGAATTATAAATTCACAGCATTGAATTCGTTGATGTTGTTTAAGTTTTAAAAGAGAACGTCGATAATTAATTTGATCGTCATTTGATTTGGTATGAATCGTTTATGAAACAAAAGAGAAAAAAAAGAAAAAAAAATGCTGTAAATTTTCTTAAAGGTTAACAGCGCTAGACATTTGTTTTTACTTTTTCTGAGAACAAGAACGAAAATGATTTTCTTACAAATGGGGATAATAACAAAATTTCCCGTACAGAATGGTCCAGGGCCGAAGTCCATGAGACAAAAGACAAATCAGATGGAAACCTCAATGGTACTGTCTCGGTACAGGCATTTCAAAAGAAATGGAAGGTTACACCGACAAAAAGCAAACGACTTTAATACATGTCGTAGAATATTTTTCGACTTTCAATTTCAGTCTACTCATGTCTTTACGAACCTGATAAAGAGTTGGTTAACTGATGCCTTTTGTTTGAAGTTGGCCAATCTTGACCAGGTCTGTATAGTCATCAGTATATGTCGTTCAAAGTCAGCTATTGTATAATGGACACGGTGTGTAGTAACGACACTACAAAAAACTAAAAGTCTGAAACGGGCACTTTTTGTACTGAAAAGTACTTAAAAGTATTTGACCAGTCTCAACTTGTCTGAAAATTACTAAAGTAGTCTCGACCAAAGTCTGATTCAGTCTAAAATTTACTGAACCAGTCCCGACTAGTCTGGACCTGTACAGAAAAATTCTGGACCTGTCACGATTAGTATGGACCTGTACTGAAAAATTCTCGACGTGTCTCGAGCAGTCTGATTTAGTCTTAAAATAGTCTTGACTTGTCTCGACCAGTCTGAACCTGTACTGAAAAATTCTCGACCTGTCTTGACCAGTCTGATATAGTTCTAAAGAGTCTCGACCAGTCTGATTTAATAATGGAAATCTCGACATGTTTGAACCTGTCCCTACCAGGTTGAATTAGTACTGAAAGAGTCTTGGCATGTGTTAAAAAGACAGAAAAAAATATAACAGGTGTTCAACATTCCAAATCAAGCGACAATTAAAAAAGTAAGAAACTTTAAAGTGTGTTTCTTAATTCATTTTGCTGAATAAACTGAACCTTCCGACATGTCAAAATATACTTATTAAAAGATTTAAGGTCCACATTTTAAATAACAGAAATCCTTAATTTAGGCATCTAGAACTTTGTTACTGAAATAAGAATAAATGATTTTTTTCTCAGAAATTTATATAAAATATATTCTCTTGTATAAGTCAAACCCAAATCTCTGTGTATAATTATTATCTTAATTAAATAAGAAAAAGTATAAATTAAAAAATATGCACCGATTTGATTACATGTGTAGATACTATTTTATTTCAAACATTTATTTCTTATATATTCTGTAAGCTGTTTAATATTAAAAATTGAAAACTTACTTGATTACCATCATCAGTTACACCTTCAATTAACATATATGGCACAGGTGAGTGACATGGCCTCTGGTAAAAATTCTGTGTTTTATATAATAACATCTGTGTATATTACATGTACCTTTAATATTTCATCTGTGAATATTACAAGTACCTTAAACAGCAATTCTTTGCAACCACATGTATCATAACTTGATAAGTGGTACACACATTAAAAAAATAAAAGTGGTAATACAAAATTTTTTAACAAGGTAAAATTATATCCCCTTGATCTCTAATAAGGTCACATTACAGTTGATTTTTCTTTCTTTCTACATTCTTCTTTCTTTATTTGTATATTTCCTGTAAATCTATTTGCACTGATATATGTAGTATAAAACTGTTGCTATACAGCATATTATTTTTCTGTTCCTCATATGGTAATGCTAGCTGTTGTAAATTAAGAATTTTTGATACTTTATATTAGTAATGAAAGCATTTGAAAAACATTTCGCAGTCAATGCATGAATGGTTAATTTAAGAAACTTAATTAATTGACTGATTCAAAGCATTAAAAGATTAAGAGATTTCCATGATCAAGACTATTTCATTACGACTTTAGACTGGTCGAGACAGGTCAAGACTCTTACAGTACTAAATCAGACTGGCTGAGACAGGTCGAGACTGGTTCAGTAAATGTTACACTGATTTAGACTTTGGTCGAGACTAACTTAATAATTTGCAGACAAGTTCAGACTGGTCGAGCACTTTTCAGTACTTTTCAGTACAAAAAGTGCCCGTTTTAGACTTTTTAAAAAGTGTTTTGTAGTGCGACTTTCAAATGCTTCTTTCATCTTGCTCAACTACTGAATTGTCTTTTGAACTCTGATTTTGTCTGCAGTCAAAGACAGAGGCATCAAACATACTGTGAATATATCCTGCCCGAAGTGACATAAATCCTATGTAGATACATGAAAGTTCGAATGATTGATTGGAAAATCTTAAATCCCGTTCATTTTCTCATATGCATTCTCTCAAAACACCGAAGGAACAAAGGAAGTAATGATTACAAAAATCAAAGTCCAAAGACATGGCAAAAACGGCAACAGAGGAAAACAAAGACAAACAATTTAGACGGAAAGAATGGTACGATATATAAAACATGTGTGCATGTGAGATATCCTAATTGATTATATATTTGTCACATTTGGAGGTGCTTTTTATCAACAGCAAGTTGGCATACCTATGGACAGTTATTGTGCCCCTCCACTCTATTTTTACGAGACTGAATTTCAGTACTCGTGAAATATCATAAAATAAAAAATGTTAGATCCTTCAATCTCACTAATAGACATATTGATGATGTTCTTTCCATCAATAACGCATCTTTTGGTACATGAATTCCATTAATATATACACGAGAACTAGAGATAAAGGACACGACAGAAGCCAATAAATGTTTTGGACATACATCTCGAAATTGTCGAAAATGGCCATCTCAGCACTAAAATTAACGACAAAAGCGAGATTTTAATTACAAAATTATCAATTGCTCTCACATTGCAAGTATTGTTCCATCTTCACCTACTTACGGAATGAATGTTTCACGGTTGATTTGTTACACTAGCTAGCACAAATTATACAGACTTTCTCATCAGACATAGTTATTTCCGTAGTTCTTTAATATATATCATTCTCTTGTAGAAAAATTTCGACCCGAACTTTGATTCAAGATTCTTTTTTTACTTAATACTGGGATGATCGTTTCTTATAAGTGTCTACGACATTTCAATTGCAATTGCTGTTTAGTTGCTATCGGACACTACCGAAATGAGATGGGAGGCTTAGAGCGCCATTAGACCGGTTTTACCCACCATTTCTTTTGAAATGCCTGTACCCAGTCAGGACCATTCTGTTCGGCAATTTTGCTATTGACCCCATGTTGTAATGGCCCTCGGCGTGCAATAACAGCTATTCCCTACCCATTTCGACAGACTTCGGACACATAACGGGACCATTATTAAAATACCCATTTAACAATACCACAATAACCTTTTTATTGAACAACAGAGGTCAAGCTGTGTTTCGATAAAATCAAAAGGTATACTGGAGTAGTGCTACACAAAACCTTTGCGCACTATTAATCGATTAATGTATGAAAAAGCACAAGAGTAAAACTCACCGAATCTTGCAATCTGAATCCGAAAAGCCAAAAGTCACCAAAACCGTCAGTATATAAAGAACAATCCAAGGACAATGGCAACATCGCAAAAACAATTAAACAAAGACATAACATGAAAACGCACAGAAAAGAAAAAGGAAGACCCACTCATATACAAAAAAAAATGGACAAGGACATGGACCAAATAAAATAACATGGATGAGATCATGTTCACCGGAAGAGTAAGCATCTACTGCTTCTTAAAAGACAGCCGCCGTGTTAAACATGTCAACTCCGGTCGTAAAGTCTAATTTGGTAAAGGAAAACAAACATTTTAGACGTTTTTTGAAATTATGGATTTCCTTTGTTTGGGTTCTAGTGCTGCTGATGAGGAATTAATTTCCGAAATGGCCATACAGCTCATTAAAATTACTGCAGTTGGAGTTGACATATGTGTTATGGTCTCATGTTCATTTACTCCATATCCTTTCGTAAAATATTAGTGGCACCGAGAAAGATCTGTTGTCATCTGGGAAACAGATATCACTTAGTCTAAGTCAGAATAACAATCCTAAACTCATATAAATGATCAAACGTGTAGCGTATACAAAACGTCTCTTTAGAGTATTTGATGTATATCGAAAACATCTTAAAAACAACAAACGCATAGCATGTCAGACTGAATTTTGAAAAACTGTTGTCAGACCAATTGAAGTTCTCATCCCCTAATTATTATTTTTGATACACATGCATGGGGACCTTTTATTTGTAATCAATTGTGGATTATAGCAATTGTTAAAAAATGCCTGTAAATTGTGAAAAATGGCTAAAGGGTCAATTTCGGGGACAAACTCTATAACTAAATTGGAAGAATTTTTCATATTGGCAGTATTTGGCCTTGCACAATATCATGTTCTTCTTTCATAATTGATGATGTTGTTATACGAAATCTATTTAGAAGTATTTGAATTGAAGTTTCATATGTAAGAAGGCTTGATATCATAGTCAACGGAGATTATGTCCTTAGCTAGCTGTCAGTAACTGCAAGCATTTGTCAGGACAGTACCCTTGTGTATTGTCTTCATGTTTTTATGTACTTCATTGTAAAGGTACTCGTCTTGATAAGTATTACTTTGTTTCTAGTTTGATTTTTACTGTAAGAATTTGTGTATTAATGTTTTAGCCATTTACCACACAAAAGGGATGGTTTGGATCCAAGAAAACGAGTTTATTTGAGCCTGTCCCAAGTTTGGAATATGTTGGTCATTGGCTTGTCATTGTCTTCTTATAAAATTTTAGTTTCTTGATATTCGGTTTATTGGTTGTGATCTGTTTCCATTTATTTATTCACTTTTTAACTTGGGGGCGTTTAGGGCTTGCTATATGTTGTGAGATTCCTCATTGTTTTGCAGACCGTACGGTGACACCTACATACTTTGTTTTGGGTCGTTTTAACCTGGAGATGGGATGCTGTCTCCTTGACATTTACCCCATTTTCTTTCTTTTTCATATCTGAACCTTTATTTGTAGCAGAAACATCCCAGCTGATTAATTTATTCACAGTTTTGTGAAAATGGTCATATAAAACTGTGCCTAACAAAAACGGGACATAGACTGTATACCTTGTCACTTTTCCGAAGAAGACTCACAAAATTGCATAAAAATTTTATAAAACAAGAGGCCCTTCAAGTCTGTATCATCATCTAGATCATTACTGACTTGATCAGTAATTTCAGAGATTTAAAATAGTTAAATCATAATAATAACGAAACAATCAAGGACAGGGGCAACATTCGAAACTACAAGAACGAAGATATCATTTGAGTTTTGCAAAGAAAAAGGTGACCATTTTGGATTTGTTGCAGACCCGTAGAACATATTTTTGAAATGCACCACCCTAGGAAATATTTTGATAAAATTAGGTTCAAAATGGACAATTATTGGTTTCAGAAAAGAATATCTGTGTGTGTTAATATCTGATTGATATTAGGGTTGTCTACTCTCAGGAGACATTAATTAACTGCATCAGGCAGACACAAACAAAATAAAGAACTACTCTACGTGTAATCTAAATCATCAACATAATAACAGACAAAACATCCGGTGTGTACAGTTACAAATATGCGCGTGCGTTGCACGTGAGAGTCAGTATGAATTCTAGATTTAAATTAAACATAACATTGAAAGGAATTTCATCAACATCCCTTTTTCTTTAACAAAATAATTTCGAAAGATAATTATTTTAACTAATCACAGAACTTGAAATTTAACATTATCTTAAATTTAAATTCTTAAATTCAAAATTAAACAAAATCAAACTAAATTTTTACTGTCCTTCATATTCGGAAAAGTAAATGTCACTATTGAGTAGTATATATAATTATCTACGATATAGTTACTAAACTAAACAAAAGAAGTCTAAACTAGATTTTAAAAGTTAAAACTAAACTAACGCACATAGTCACTGAGATACGCTGGTTCGTTCGTTTTACGTGTCGGTCTTTCGCGTTTCGGTTCTGGGGTAGTTGTTTGAGTGTCACTAGTGGTTTGAATTGTTTCACAAACGTTCTCATTGCTTGGCATTGTCTCATTTAAGATACGAGGAGGCGATTTGTCTCTAATGTTAATATCAATTTCTGTTGGTCGAATTTTGACACGGTTTCTCCTGTAACTAACACCATCTTTATTTTGTACTACGTACGATCTTGGATTAAATTGTTCTATTATTTTTCCGGGTTTCCAATGTTCATTGTCCTTGTATTCGAAATAAACTGATTGTCCCTCTCTTAGATTTGATAAGTCCCTTGCATGTTTATCATAATGTTTCTTTACTGAACGTTGTCGTTTAACTCTACGATGGTTTACATTTGCATGTTTGCTTATCGATGGTAACATTGTTCGTGTTTTCCTGCCAAACATCATTTCGGTCGGACTTAGTCCAGTATCTTGTCTTGGAGTGTTTCATTGCTCTAGCAATGCTTCGAACTGATCACGGCCATCTTTCAAAGTTTTGTACATTAAAGTTTTAATGATTTTCACTGCAGATTCTACTTTGCCATTAGACTGTTGATGTCCCGGTGACGATGTTACATGTGTTATTTTCCAATTTGAAAGGAAACGTTCAAATTCTTGACTCACAAACTGAGGACCATTGTCACTCACAATGATGGACGGAATTCCAAATCGATGAAACTGCTTTTTCAAAATTGTAATCACTTGAGAACTTTTCATATCAACTTCGATAAAGTTGGAGAAATAATCCACGGATATTAGATAGTGTCGATCTTTAATTTCAAAAATGTCAAGTCCAATCTTGTTCCACGGATATAATCCATCATCGTGTTGTTTCAGTGTTTCACGACTATTTCTCGGTTTCATTTCCTGACATATTTCACAGTTGTCTGAGAGCTGTTTCACATCTTTGGCTATTCCAGGCCAGAATATTGTACTACGAGTTCTTCGCATCATACTATCATATCCAAGATGAGAACTATGCAATCTCGTTTTCATTTCTGTTCTGAACGCGTTCGGTATAACAACAGCTTCGCCTTTTACAATTGCTCCATCTTGAACACTTAATTCATCTCGCATATCGAAATACGGTAAAGCAGAGTTCGGAACATTGTCTTTATCTGGAGGCCATCCATTCATAATCAAGTTGATTACAGACTGTAAACTTGAGTCGGCCTCTGATGCACTTTTAACTTCTTGCAGTCTAGCATCCGGTAAGTTGTAAAATGCATTAATATTCATAATTCGAGGTCGTTCGCTTTCCTCGATGTTCATCTCTTCCAAGTACGCTCTACTTAATGCATCGGCAATAATCAAATTGACTCCTTTAACAAAACGGAATTCAATGTCATATCTGAAACTTCATCATAAGGTCTTGCAATCGTTTCGGCGCTCTACTGAGTGGTTTGCTCAAAATAGCAGATAACGGTTTGTGATCATTTTCTATAATTACTTTTCGTTCATAAGTATACTGATCAAAACGTTCTAGTCCAAACAGTGCGGATAGAGTTTCTTTTTCTATCTGAGCCAAATTTCCTTCTGACGGTCTTAACGAGCGTGATGCAAATTCTACTGGCTTTCCATCCTGTAGCAATACTGTACCAATTCCATTCTTGTTGCTATCGACTTGTAAAACAACTTCTTTGTTCGTATCGAAATGTGCTAAAACAGGGGCTTCGGTCAGCCTTTCTTCACTTTTTCAAACGCTAGTTCACATTCCTTAGACCAGCTCCATTGTACTTCTTTTCGAGTAAGCTCTCTTATCGGTTCCATTTCATTGGAGAGGTCGGGTAAGAATTTTGACATGTACTGAACCATGCCACATAGACGTTTTACACCTGATACATCGGTCGGTGTCGGCATTTTACAAATTGCCTTAACTTTCTTATCATCGGCTTTCACTCCATCACGTGTGATTCGATGTCCATGAAATGTTATTTCTGATAGACCTATTGCTTTCTTTTCATCATTCAACACAATATTTCGCTCATTACATCGCTTATATAGTGCTTGCAGTTTGATGTCGTGATCTCTTTCTGCCTCGCTGTCGGTATTGCCACATCCGGCGATAACAATGTCATCCGCAATAGTAAATACACCATTTAAGTCGCCTAAAACTTTATTGATCTTTCTTTGAAAAATTTCGCTAGAGACTTTTAGACCAAAAGGAAGTCTTGCCCAACGGTATCTTCCAAACGGTGTGATCATAGTTGTTAACATACTAGATGCATCATCTAATGTTACATGCCAAAATGCCTCTTGTACATCTAATTTACTGAAAATTCTAGCTTTTGATGACTTAGGAAGTACATCATCGAGTGTAGGAAGTTTGTAGTACTCCCTCATAAGAGCAGTGTTCAAAGGTTGTGGATCAATGCAGATACGTAATTTTCCGTTCGGTTTACGCACTACGGCCATTTTGGCTAACCCATTTTGTAGGCTCCGTAACTGGAATTAATACATTTCTTTCGACTAATCTGTCAATTTCATTTTTGACATCATCTTGAAGTGACAGAGGCAATTTTCTACTCGGTAAGGCTTTAGGCTTAATGTCTTCATTACCTGATAGAGTTGCTTCCCCTAGATCACCAATTCTCTTAACTTCAACGTTTGCAATAAAACGATTATTATTTACAGTGATAAGACCCATCTTTTGAACAGTTTTCAGACTTAAAAGATTAGTATGTCCATTCGGCACTACAATCATAGTTGTTTCGGATTCTTCTCCGGAACTCGGATTTTTGATTTTCAAATTAGCTTCACCTAACGGTTGCATTGGTGTCTTATTCCACATTTTCAATGGTATTGAAGTAGGTTTAACTTGTTCCTTTCGAACATATTTCTTGCATATTGTGTTGACGTCAGCTGCACTATCAAGCTGAAAACGAACGGCACAGTCATTGACATTCATAAATGACTAAATACCGAAGTTGCTGTAAATTTTCTTTTCTGATGCACTTTCGACTGATGAAATCAATTTTCCGGTCACAGCTTCAACTGCCACTAACCAACCATCCTCATCATCTTCACTTTCACCAAGTGCAGACACAGAGTGCACATTAACCTTTTTGCATTTAGACTTAAAATGATTACGACCATTGCATGCGTTGCATGTTTTTCCCCATGCAGGACATTTTTCTTTCTTATTTTCATGTTTGTAACCACAAAATTTACATTCTTTGTACATGTTGTATACAGGACTGGAGTTTGGTGGGAAATGTTTGTCATTAGATTTTCTCATTTGTGGTTTCTGTGTAAATTTCTTCGGCTTAGTATGTTTACTTTCATGTGTAACTTTATGAAGTTGTGGGCTATTGTGAGTTTCTCTAAGCTCTTTAACATGCTTGTGGGATTGTTCATATGCACGGCAAATTTGAACAGCTTTATCAAGTGTAAGCTTATCTTCTCGTAGTAAGAGTTCTTGTAATTTACCTTGTACAGTAAAAACGATTTTGTCTCTTATCATTCTTTCTTTTTCAGTGAAATTACATGACGATGCCCTTGTTCTTAATTCAGTTACAAAATTCTCAAATGGTTCTTGATATGGGACATTCCAAAATCTATGTGTTTCTAATACTTCATTCTTACGGGGTTACAGTATTGTTCTAATTTTGCAAAGACTTTGTCTGGTTTCTTTTCATCACCCGCTTCATCCCACTCAAATTGATCAAAAATATCAATAATATGTGCACCAGCACAGTTTAGTATTATGGCGATTTGTACTTCTTTGTCTTTCTTAGCACCTCCGATTGCCGTTAAATAAACTTCAACTTGTCTTTTCCACTTTTTATAATTTTCCGAGACATTTCCTTCGGTCACATTTATCGGTGGGGGTAATCGAAATGTACTGAAACCTTCCGCCATATTTGCCACGTATCAATTGTCTGGGAATTAATTCGACACTTACTGGGTCAGTTCTAACAATTAATTACGCATTAAATGTTCATAGCTTGCTTCCCGCTGCCACAATGTTAATATCTGGTTGATATTAGGGTTGTCTACTCTCAGGAGACACAAACAAAACAAAGAACTACTCTACGTGTAATCTAAATCATCAACATAATAACAGACAAAACAACCGGTGTGTACAGTTACAAATATGCGCGTATGTTGCACGTGAGAGTCAGTATGAATTCTAGATTTAAATTAAACATAACATTGAAACGAATTTCACCAACAGTGTGTTGTTCATAGCCATAGGTCAAATTTTAAAGTTAAATTGAATTTGGCGACGTTTTTATAATGTAATATGACCTTGACCTGTCACCTTTTTTGACGGAAGTTTTGGATCATCAATTAATGCAGAAACTTTATTATTCTGAAAAGATCTTTAAAAGTGTTTCCGTTAGTATCTATTTTTTAAACAATGTGTCTTGTTGACTTATTTTCTTATATTTAACTTGCATTCCCGGCTTGCTGAAATTATGAAGCAGACCGGAATTGCCGGATACCTTTTTGGAAGGAAATATCTAAGGACAGTTGTAATCTTGCTTTTAACTGGACGAGTACATGTAGCCTTACTGAAGATCTTAGGATAAAAAGTCAAACTATGTTTGTACTGGTGGCAATATCTTTGTTGTGACGTATACCTACCGGATACCTTTTAGGAGGGAAGATCTAAAGACCATTGCAATCATTTTTTTTCTAATTTGGACACTTCATACACAGAAATTCTTTAAATGTGTTTTCCATAGGGCCAAATGTTGGATTATATTCTTTACTAGCGACCATTGTAACCAATGCTAGATCCAATGGACACAAGGGTTTCAGTGGATAAGATTTGAATGAAAATATTACATTTACCCCATTTCTTTCTTTTTCATATTGACAGAAGACAGACGAAGGACACCAAGTGATGGCAAGCTTACCCTGACTGAATTAATATGAGCTAAGAAAGTTCTACACTAAAATACGTACCCCATTTCTTTCTTTTTCATATTGACAGAAGACAGACGAAGGACACCAAGTGATGGCAAGCTTACCCTGACTGAAGTAATATGAGCTAAGAATGTTCTACACTAAAATACGTACTTTTTCTTGATTCATGTTCCATTTCCTCATAGTTTTGAAGCCTAATTGATATTTCCTTGATTTCATTCCGACATGTCTGTAAATCCTTTACAGATTCCTGGAGTGCCTGAAACTTCTCTTGCCATTTGAATTCTAAATCATTTAGCATATCCATCATTTCTCTTTTCGAAATGTACTCACCATGACAACCACTGATAACAAACATGAGAGAACAAAGTAAAATTTTCATATTTACGTTTCTTTATAGTGCACCGTGGCAGTTGTGAATGGCCTGTGTCTATATCAAAGTGTTCTACATTAGTGTTCTTTATCTTCTCTAAGATCAAAGTTTAAGTCTGTCTATATTCTTATCAATTAAAATCGGACAGTGTATTCACGACATTTTTTCTTGATTTCTAGCACCTGATGTCACCTGGTGAGAACCGAACTGTCAATCAAAAACTAATAATCCGAGGGCAATGGCAAAATCGGAAACAACAAAGAAACAGAGACACAGCATGAGTGTGCCACAGAAAAGAAGATAGAAGAAACACACACACACACACACACACACACACACACACACACACACACACACAAGGACCATATAAAAAACCATGGGTGAGATCAGGTGCATCAGTAAAGTAAGCATCTCCTGCCTCTTAGAAGACACTTACCGTGTTGAACTTGTAAAATCCGGTAGTAATGTCAAACCCGGTAGAGGAAACAATCAATTAAGTTTTTAAAGGGATAGAACAGTTGTCATCTGGGAAACAGATATCCCATAGAGGTCCACAACATGGTGAATGCCTTCAAGTTTTGGTAACATATCCTTGTTTAAGAGTAGCCTATTTGTGAACAACCGGCACTATCAAGGAAGTCACTGTATCGACCACAAGGTCCTAAATAGCAAATGAGTTAGGAGATGTTATGTTAAACTCGGTGAAAAGAGGGTTTTTTGATAAAGCTTTAGGATTTCATCAAGGATAAAACTTTTCATGATGAATGACTAGAATTCCTTTTTCATGCATACATAGTATATTAATGCACTCAGCCCAGATTCAACGCAGACAGGTACGCTTGATGATAAACATCTCTGACATCTTTTCCTTAGTTAAGAAATATCTAACACACATAAAACCTTGATTTTAAATAAAAGATTTCCAGTTCTGACTTGGGTTTATATTTCTCTGTATCTGAGAAACGACACATTTTCAAGTAGAATTTAACTGTTTAATCGAGATATATTTTCTCTTTTGTCCGCAAATATGTACAAAATGCAAATTTTTTAGTTCTTCTAGAATTTCTACTTATTTGCCGTCGAGGTGTAGATGTCTAATTAACCTTTAAAAATGGATGTTATATCTACTCAGAATGCTACTATTTTTCATCGCACTGTATACTTCTTGTACATTGATAAAGTGTATAAAGATGGCCAACGTAAAGCTTAGACCAACTTAATCGCAATCTGGCATATATATACGCTTCATAGTTGACAAATGAATCAATTCAACTTTGAATTTTGTATACACCATCTCAGTTGCTAGTACTTCAGTGCTGACCCGAAAACCGATGTTATTTTGGAACTTGTAATAAATGAATGTTGGTAAAGTAGTACGTATGATAAGGCCAAGGCCCAAAATTTGAAGAAAAGCTAAAAAAGATCTATGGTGGTTTTTGAACTAATAAATATCTGCTTTACTCGATTTAATTTGTTTTTGGGAATTAATTCGACAGATTTGTTCAAATAAGCCAACCAAACATAGCATAAATTGGGGAAATACTTGAGAAAGGCTGAAAGGTCTAGATTTTTGGGGACGTTCTTGGCATATTTGACATTGGCCAACCATGTGTACACTGACGAGCTTTATAAATTCTATGCTAATTTGTAAATTACAAATTATATTAAATGTTTTGAGTTTACACATGGTTGGCTAGTTCCGTTTCGATTAAAAACCAATAAAATGACAAAAAATCTACAATTTTTAAAAATTTGGTTTTAAAGTTTTTGACATTATTTTTAAGTTTATATTTTCCAAAATAGGGATATGAGTGGACCATAAATAGCCCTTATCCTTGTCCTTTGCTGAAAATTAAAGAGTATTTCCATCTTGCAAAACTCTGTTCTTAGTTGATTTTGGCTTTCCATTTAGACTATGTTTGGTTCTTTTTTCTCTATCAGAATTTAAACATCTTTGAGTTTATGTTTCCCAAACTATATATCTAATACCGGTATATCCTTTTGAAAAATGCAATACATTTGTAGGCTTTGTTTATATCTTTGTAACAATAGGCAAATTAAAAAAATTACACCATTTTGTTGGAGTAAGGATCCAGTGTTTTGAGATAATTTATACATCGTTTAGATTTTAGATATCAGAGACCATAAGAATGACAGATTTCAAACTTGTTAGCAAATTAGCCCCATTTATCTAGATGTACAATTATTAAAACTTTTCCAGAGGGGGTCGATTTAAGGGTACTTTTAGGCTATAGTAACCCTATAGGAAAATAAAATTTTGATTTCCATCGTTTTTTTCACTGTTTTTCAAAAACTATAAACACACATCCCATGAAACTTCAGGGAAAAGATGAGGTCCATGTAAGAGAGTTCCAAAATAAATGTCATTTCTATTGAAACCATGCCCAAAAATTGAAATTTTGAGAAAAAAATCGTGTTTACTGTTGACGATTGTTTTTTCTTCTAGCTATATGTATTACTTCGATGAAAAGGGGAATCTCTGGCCATTTTTTTTCAATACGAGATATAGAAATGGTTGATATTATGGTGGAGAATTTCGTTGCTATGGAAACAAAACCAGAAATCTATAATTTTCAGAAAAAATAGATTTTTCAGAAAATTATGCTAACTATTGATGATTGTATTTTTATTACAGCTATATGTTTTACTTCGATAATAAGGAGAACCCCTACCCAAATTTTTTACGGGCTATAAAAATGTTTTTATTGGAAAAAACATCATTTGTTTGCCATGGAAACCTAAGTAGGAATTTCGAATTTTGTTATATTTTATTTCCACTACATTTTGTTATGTTTTGATTTCCACAATATGTATTAAGTATATTATAAGGTTAACCACTGCATAAAAAATATTTGAAAGGGGTCTCATGATGCCTAGAAATCCGTAATGGGAGATCGCTTGGGAGACTTCTGTGTTTCGCTATGCGAACACAGTTATAACTTGTTTTTAAGTCTCCCAAACGAAGTTTAGGGAGACATATTGATTTTGCTGTGTTTCTTATTTTCATTTAGTCTCCCAAACGAAGTTTTTGGAGACTTATTGTTTTTGCTGTATTTCTTATTAGAGATGTTGCATCTAAGACGTATACAAAGGCGTATACGTATTGACGCATATGGAGAGTAATGTAAATTATGTCTTAAAAAACCGGCATCAGTTTGTTATTTTACAAATGCAATAATAAATGTGATTTTAAGTAAAAATTTCTTATAGAAAGCAAACGTTATCACGGAAAGAACAATTAAATGTATGAGCAAACCAGTGATCTTCATTACCCCAATCGTACTTCAAAACCAAACGCGATCTTCATTACCCCAATCATACTTCAAAACCAAACGCGATCTCCATTACCCCAATCATACTTCAAAACAAACGCGAAGGGCTTTGGCTTCGCGTCATGATGATTGATTCACAAATATCCATTGAAAAATGTTCTGAAAACTCGGAGCGAATTTTCACCTTTTTTTTCAAAATGCTAGCTCTGCGTTTTGCAGCCGACACAGAAATGATACAAGAAAATCTATTTGAATTGATAGGATAGGTTTATTTTCTGACCTCATAATTATTTTGTGTAACCAATTTGTCTGGGTTTGTTGTATTTTGTTTCATTGTTTGTTTTTTTTTAATACATTTATTTTTCTTGCCACTAAAAATATCGATAGAGAAAAAAAACTCGCACTACATGTCACGTATTTAATAAAGTATTTAAAGATATATGTTTGCACGCATGGCACGAGCGAATTATTCCAAGATCACGTATATGATGTCTCGGACATTAATCGTTCACTCAAAAACCACAAAGTATTTATATTTCGGCCTGCTCGATTTATTTCTGTTTACTCGTTGAGGTTTCATATTTTTACGAATTTACATGAGAAGGCAGACAGGGTATAGCGAGGGGAAAGAAAAGGGCAAAAAAAAAAGAGCAATGGGGAAAGGGGGAAGAAAAGGGGGCAAGAAAGACAGGCAGAGAAAAAAGATTGGAGAAAAGAGGAAATAAGTGGGAGAAAATCACCTTATTAATTGGAATATGCTTGAAGTAATTTCATAGAGCAGAGGCATTGTTAGCACCAACGCAAAAACATCTCTTTAAAATGCATTAAAATATATGTTTATTACATTTTTTAAAAGTGTGAATAAAACAGTAATATTGTATCAAAATAAACCGTCAGAAAATCAGAATTTCAGCTATATCAGGAAGTGATCAATTTAATTTATTCAAAAAAATTATAATAAAAAACGGAAAAGAAAACAGCAGCTTTCACTAATTGCATTAGTACTTGTTATTACTTTTTTGCTATCGCGCACATGACGATTGAAGCATTTGTTCCAGATCTGGTGCCAGTAAAGAGTCACAAATATTCTAAACATCATGCGCTGATTTAAGATGATACAGCACTTTTATATCATTGGGGGTTGGGAGGGGGGGGGGGGGGGTTGGGGGTGTGTTATTGCAATAAACTTTTTTTTTCAACTGCTTCGCAGCCAACATAGAGTTAATACAAGAACATTTATTTGAATTGAAAAGACGTTTATTTTCTGACCCATGATTTGAAGTTATGGTATTTGTTATTTGTCTTAACATTTTTGTGTATTTATCTTATTTTTGTTTTTTTTTCTAATCATTACTGAAATAATTCAATAGAGAGAGAAGAACAACTTGTATTACATGTCACGTGTTTGTAAAGTTGAAGTATTGAAAGATATACGTTTGCATGCTTGACACAGATGTGTTTATCAAAGATCACGTATATGGTGTTTCAGAACGTTAATCGTCCACTCAGACACAACAACAATTCATTTACTTTTCGGTATGCTCGATTAATTAAGAAGTACGCGTTGAGGTTTCATTGAAATATTAACAAATGGACATAAATTGGAAAATGTTTGAATGAATTTTAAGAAGCAAATACACCAGCATCAGCATCATTAAGGTATTTTTCTAATCAATTCTTTTTTATCCTTTGGGCACGAGCTTTGTGGATTGCCACTGCATATTTCCCATTGTTAAAACGAATACACAGCAACTCTAAACTCATACGTTATCACTCCTCCGATTCTCCTCGATTCAATAATCAGTCATCCCACATTAACTACATGATACAATCTCCTGGACAAAAAAAAAAATAAAGGCATAGGACAAACTTAATAGGAATTCCGGAAAGCTGCATTTAGTATAAATCACCTAAGAAAAGCCAGTGGTAGGGTTAAATCGGTTTTTGTCACTCAACCCCCTTTTTTCTCTGCTGTTTTTCCTATAGTAAAAAAAACATACGGATTTTTGAAGTAATCAATGCGCAGTCTCTTCGAACGGTATTGTGTAGGTTCAGTCTTTAGCCATCGATAGCAGATGTAAAACATGAGACGTACATTGTATATCCAATATAGCGAGCTTGCGTACTTTTTATGAGTTTATATTTTGAAAGATCAATATATACTTTAGTAACAAAAGCCTTCAATTTCAAAAGACCACTTGAACTTTTTGATTTCAAGCATTTGTTAAAAGATAGGTCTATCAATTGAATGGTATTATTGAAAAATATTCGCAAGCTTTCAAGATGGCTACCATTTTAGATTGAAGGCCCAGTCTCTAAAGCTTTAAATCATACACTTCCCAGTCATGAAACTCAGAATAATAAGCAAAAATTGGTTAGATTTGATTAAGAATAGTGTGCTTCATGTGGCGACATGTGTTTATTTAGACTGTCAAGTTATGTATACATGTACCATTTGTAGGAGACAGAAAAGAAAAAGCTAGGGGACAAACTCGGAAATAGAAAAAAAAGAATCGAAACGGGTAATGTATCAAAGAGACAACGACCCAAATGGGAGCAATAACAACTCAAAGCAACCATAAGATCTTCAATGAACGGTGAGAAAACCCCACACCAAACGACAGGTCGGAGTCGGCCCCTGAATAAAGAATAATCAAGTTCAGCGGAAAGTGTATCGGGCAAAAGGTCTTGTCGCAGAAAACAATTTAAAAGATTGCTACTTAGAGGAAAGCTAGTAAATCAGAAGGTACTTGACTAGTTGAAAGTCACGAGTTGCAAATGGAAAGACTTGCCCCCGCTTTTATAAGGATGACATAAACGAAATTATTATTTTCTTATATTTCAAAGTCCTGTGATTTGTTCATTTGTGGTCACATGATCTTGTTTGTATACTTTTAAGAGCTGTCCAGGAATTTAAGAATTGACTTTACGTATTGACCTCTGCTAAAAAAAGATCAGTTTTCAATAATCATTCAGAAAGGGATAAAAGACGATATGGTTTTATGAATTGACTTTACGTATTGACCTCGTACAAAACCTTTATATAATGAAAAGATTTTGTTTCATTAAATATGTTTTGTTTGTCTTTTTCTTATATACAAATCAGGCATATTTTGTTCAATGACTCTAACAGAAAATAGGCATCCAAAAAAAAAAAAAAAAAAAAAAAAAAAAAAAAAAAAAATCATATATAAAATTGAGATTGCTAGTGGAAGTCCCTATAAAAATCCTAGAATTTTGAAAATAATAAAACTATTATAGCCTATTAAATTCGGTCAATGGAGAAGTTCATTGACATAAGAAAGGTATATTGACACTCGGACTACGTCCTCAGTCAATATACCTTTCTCATATCAATAAATTTCTATTGATCTCATTAATAGGCTAAAATTGTATATAACCATCTCTTCTAGCCTATTTATGTGTTTATCCCCTCAAAAAACTCAACCTGTTTTGATCTTGTATGCCTTTTTTTCTCATTTGTGTTTCTTAATTCCCAAATAATTAGAATCATGCACCTAGGTCTTCTACCAACACCGCTCAGTGGACAAAGTACTTATATGTACACCGTGAATTGGATTTTTTTCTTAGTCCTAGTACTGTACGGTTGTTATATTTCGCGGGGTATTAATTTTGCGCTATTCGCGTTTTCGTCGATAAGCGCAAAAATTTATACCCGCGTATATTTTAATTGCCGAGATGAATATAAATGAACATATAGACTTTTACTAAAATCCGCGAAAATAAAACCCCGCGAATATAAAGCCCTATACAGTATTTGAAATGTAGTCAATTATTCCGTTATAAAAAGTTATACTGTGTATGAAAGATTCACGGGATCAAAATACCTAAAATAGTCTAAATATATATACGTTTACGTGTATACGTAGACTTTTCCGTATACACATTCGATGCAAAAGGTCTAGTAAAGACTTATCGATGTCCAACAAAACGAATTTGCCAAGTCTATTTCTTTCAAACGCACAATTGTGATGAACAAACTCTCACCAAACAACATTACAAGGATACAGAAATTCTAAAAGTTCCATCTAAAGAAAACACCTTGCCTACAATGTACTGGATTCCTTAGCTTCACAAAGACCCCTACAAGCATCGTTTTATTTCGGCATCGAGTAATTGTTCTACTACTATCTTGTCCATCCATGTAACCAGTGCACTTTCTTGTATAAAGGAGTTAATTATAAAATATTGTGAAAAAAACTTATGAAAACTCTGGTGTCAATTACTTTTGGAGTGTAAAAAACTCTATTGAAGTTTTAGATAAATTGCAATCAATACAAAAACCAGTTTCATCTATCGACAGTTATGATTTTACTACACTTTATACAACGCCTCCACATAATTTGATTAAATCTTAATTGGGACAATTGATTAAATGATTTTTTAAATTTTCTGGACTGCAGTTTATTCATTGTAACAAAAAGCAAGGATTCTTTTCTAATATTACTTACAACAATCATTCCTCCTGGACGTGTGATGATACGATTAAAGCACTTAATCCTTTGCTTGACAACATTTTTGTTCGTTTTGGCAACACTGTTTATCAACAGGTCATTGGAATTCCCATGGGTACAAATTGTGCACTTCTCATTGCAGATCTTTTTCTTTTCTGTTACGAACGTGACAAAATGGGACCATACAAAACAGTGATCAACTTATTTCTATTTTCAATGATAAGAGCAGGTATATTGATGATATCCTTACTATTGACAATCCCCAGTTTTTAGATTATGTCGACATCATTTACCCACAACAACTGAAACTTAATAAAGCTAATAATGATTTTAAAAATTGCCCTTTTCTGGATATAACCATCATCGTTGATTCTGGTAAAATAGAATCTAAAATTTACGATAAAAGGGATGATTTTGATTTCAGTATTACTAATTTCCCTTTTCTTGACGGCGACGTTCCTCTAGCCCCATCCTACGGAGTTTATATATTTCTCAACTGGTACGATTCGCACGGGTTTGTTCTACTCTTCAATGAACGTAACCTTACTATCACTTCAAAACTTTTGCAGCAAGGTTACAGATTTCATAAATTGTTAAATACATTTAAAAAGTTTTATCGAAGATATGAACATTTGATATCTAAATATAATGTCATTCGCAAACAGCTTATTATTACTAAGGGCATTTCCCATCCTCGATTTTATGGAAATGTTATTAAAAAATGCCAGAAACTGATTAAAAATCCAGAAAAAATTAGCTTTTGGATCCAGTGACCTGAAGATTTTACACACATACTAGCTTCTCACGGATACTGCCGATGTCTACTGAAATAAATGATAATTCTTTACCAAACCCATTGGGAGTCTTGAATTTGATTTTTTCTTTCGTAATGCGACAGTGTTTTACCAGCAGACTAGGCTCCTTGAGCTAGCCAGCAGTTTAGCGGCAAGCACTCCTTGACCCATCTTTCAAAATTAGGTTTTGTTCCCCCATTTTTCTTTTCAAGATTGTGGTCATGGATTTAGTAGTCTACCCGTATGGGTTTTATTCGTATGTTTATTAGACTATAGGGAAACGGGACAGAGAAAGGGGAGGTTTGGGTACCCACAAACCGGTTTAACCCTACCGCTGGCTTTTGCTAGTGCCAGTACCATGTCCAGCTCTCTCGAGTTCCTATCGTTAATTACGTTTGTCTTTTGTATTTTTAGTGTGTTTTTTTTTTCTTGTGCAGTTCCTATTTACTTTGTGGCATGTGGCTATGTTTTTCGGTCATTGTAGGTGTTTCCTGTTATCTCTTTTATTCTATTTTTATTTGTTTTTGCTGCATTTTTTCTTCTTATTATGTCACCCCAGACTTTGTCGGGGTGACATGTTGTTATTCTACGTTTCTTCTGATTATTATTCTTCTTTTTATTATTATTCTTCTTCTTCCAATAATTTTTGTCCGATCGATTATTTTGAGTTGGCTGGATGGAATGATTTGAAACTTTGCACACAGTTAGAGCACCATCTGAAGTTGTATCACCTGCATTGAAATTTTCAAAATGGCCGCCATTTCCATGATGGCTGCCAAAATACGTCAAAATTTCGACTTTGTCGGATTTCAACGAAAATTGATTTCTAGGTAGATTTTGACGCTGCGAATAAGGTGGAATTATCGAATGGGGAGTCTGGGGTGACATCGGCTATTGCTTGCAATTGCAAATCTAGTTATTATTATTATTCTTCTTCGTCCAATAATTTTTGTCCGAGCGATTATTTTGAGATGGCTGGACCAATTGCTTTCAAACTTGGCACAAAGTTGGATCACCATCTGAAGTTGTATGCTGTGGGTTTAAAATTTTCAAAATGGCCGCCATTTCCAAGATGGCCGTTAAAATACGTCAAAATTTCAACATTGTCCGATTGCAACGAAAATTGATTTCTAGGTAGATTTTGAGGCTGCGAATAAGATGGAATCATCGAACTGGGGGTCTGGGGTGACATCGGCTATTGCTTGCAATTGCAAATCTAGTTATTATTATTCCTCTTCTTCCGTTTTCCGCCAAAAGTTCGTCCAACTCGTTTCTCAGAGACCAGTAATCCATTCTTTATGAAACTTTATGGGTTGATAGATACTACTGGTCTTTTTGGTAATGAACTTTTCAAAATTGCAACCGTTGCTATGGAAACGGTAAAAAAGGCGGGAAATCAAAAGTGCTCAGAATTGGATGAAATGTTACAGTAAGGTTGCCTTACATGTGTAGAATTGGATTCCGACCTCCAAGACTTCAAATTAGCAACCGTTGCCATGGAAATGTTAAAAAAGGCGGGAAAATCAATGTGCTCAGAATTGGATGAATTTTACAGGAAGGTTGCCTAACATGTTTAGAATTGGGCTACGGTCTCCCAGACTTAAAAATGGCGACTGTTGGCATGGAAACGAAAAGAAGGTGGGAAAATCAAAAGTGCTCAGAATTGAATGAAATTTGACAGGAAGGTTGTTTAGAATCATTGGATCTAATCTAAAGCCTTTTAATATTGATATGGGAGTTCGTTTGGAGACTTCTTGCGTTTGCATCCAAACATAATTAATACTAGTTTTAATTTTTCTTCTTCTTCCGTTTTCCGCCTGAAGTTTGTCTAACCCGTTTCTCGCACACTAGTGATCCAAATTTGATAGAACGTAATGGGATGATAGATACCGATGAATAGATGGTCCACCTGGTCTTGGAATTTTCAAAATGGTGACCGTTACCATGGTAACGGACAAAAAGCCGGAAAATCAAAGTGTTCAGAATTGAGTGAAATCTTACAGGAAGATTGCCTTACATGTGTAGAATTGAGTTCTGGTCTTCGATACTTCAAAATGGCGACCGCTGCCATGGAATCGGAAAAAAGGCGGGAAAATCAAAAGTCCTCAGAATGTGATGTCTTTTGATAGGATGGTTGCTGAAAATATGTGGATCTGATCTGAATATTTTACAAGAGAATATGGAGTAAATGAACACGAGACAATAACACATATGTTAATAACAACTGCAATAATTTTAATGAGCTGTATGGCTATTTGGAAATTACTTCCTCATCAGCACATTAGAACCCAAACACAGGGAATCCATAATTTCTAGAAAATGTTTAAAATGCAAAAAAAAAAAAAAAAACAAACAAATGGAATTCGAATAATTAGTAATATCAAATATAGCTAAGAACAAAACTACGATGGAGGGGGTTAATCCTTAGGTTTTAGAATTTACATGAATTTAGATAATAGTAATTGATCAAAGTGTACATATGAGATATTATCTCACGCACAAGTACACCATATTTAAGAAAAATAAAGAGTATATATCTCTACCACGGGGAATTGTTTTACTAACTCAACATTGCAATAAAAGACAAACTCCTGTATCAATTATTTTACTAAAGGATATGGAGTAAATGAACATGAGACCATAACACATATGTTAACTCCAACTGTAATAATTTTAATGAGCTGTATGGCCATTCTGATGAGGAATAAATTTCCGAAATGGCCATACAGCTCATTATCATTAACATTATTTGTAGTTGGAGTTAACATATGTGTTATGGTCTCATGTTCATTTACTCCAGATCCTTTCGTAAAATACGTAATATGTATTGGTAACAAATACTATACAATTATAGCCTATTGATGAGGTCAATGCAGAAATTTATTGACATGAGAAATGGATATTGACCGAGGACGAAGTCAATATACTTTTTCTCATGTCAATAAATTTCTGCATTGACCAAATTCAATAGGGGTCTTCCGGTTGATGGTCATGGTGTAGGTTGAGAAAATTTGCTCCTGAGTTTTTCTTTAATATTTGTCTGAAATTGGATCCCAGTATTGATACAGATATGTGGGGATAAACATTTACCCATTTGGAAACGTATTTAAATAGTCTGTGGTGTGACTTTAAGTTAAAATAAGAGTTTTATATAAATTTGAAAAACAATAACAACAGGTAAATTCCCGCCGCACACACGTACACACGCACCATGTCGGTCTACGAGTGCAAGGATTTTAAGGATATCGCAACATGTTTTCAGAGGCTCCACCAACACATTGATAGTGAGATTGACATTCTAAAAACTAAACAAGTTGAAATAGAAAAACGGACAGATGTAGTGGAGAACCAAGTAAAATTCGCAAATGGTGAAATTCAAGATATTCATAGTAAACACCTTCCAG
>MJUU01045445.1:0-23297 GCA_002080025.1 Modiolus philippinarum
TAGGGTACGGTCACCGGCTCCAAAAACTGCTATTTTGCCTGGAAGCTGAGTTCAAAATTTAGCACATCGCAAACTACAGTGTTCTTCCAGTTGTCTCCCCTGCACAAAGTTGACACAAAATAAAATTTGAAATTAAGCTCTGACTTCAATTATCTATTAATTTTATCATCAAGTCCAACTCTAAACATAAATATAAAAAAAAAGTTGACATTTTCAATGTTAACACCTTAAACAGGGAATCCCATAATGATGTAATCATCTTGGAAAAGCCCACTAGCAAAAATTACGAAACTGTGTCTTGCTACCTAAGTACATGTATATAAGTTTATTATACCACCGCTCCGAAGGAGAAGGGGGTATACTGTTTTACCCTTGTCCGTCATTCCGTCCGTCACAACTTTCATCAAGCTTTTTCTCTGCAATGGATATTGAAACAAACTTGAAATTTTGTCAGAAGCTTTATATAGTTAAGCTTTAATATGGGATGCATTTTCAGACTTGTGGGAATACTACTTCCTGTCTAGCGACTTAGTCAATTTTTCAAAATTCCGTCCGTCTGTCCGTCCGTCACAACTTTCGTCAAGCTTTTCTCTGCAATGGTCAATGATACATACTTGAAATTTTGTCAGAAGCTTTGTTTTATCATGCCATATTGTTGGATGCATTTTCAGGCCTGTCGGGTTACTACTTCCTGTTTACCAACTTAGTCAATTTTAAAAATTCCGTCCGTCCGTCACAACTTTCGTCAAGCTTTTCTCTGCAATGGTAAATGATACAAACTTGAAATTTTGTCAGAAGGTTTGTATAGTCATGCCATATTGTGGGATGCATTTTTAAACCTGTCAGGATACTACTTCCTGTTTACCGACTTAGTCAATTTTTATTATTCTTTCTGACCTACATCACTACCATCATCACGCTTTTCTCTGCAACAAGTGAAGATACAAACTTGAAATTATGTCAGAAGCTTTGTATAGTCCTGCCATATTGTGGGATGCATTTCAAGACTTGTGAGGAACTACATTTTGTTTACCAACTTAGTTAGATGCTTGAAGTTTAGAGCGGGGGTATTGCTAGTGAGCATTGGCTCACAGATCCCTTGTTTTACGAAAGGATATGGAGTAAATGAACATGAGACCATAACACATATGTTAACTCCAACTGCAATAATTGTACTCTCTAAGGAGTTGATCACAATAAACATATAAAACATTATTATGATAAACAAATAAACAACACATTTCAAATAAAAACATTAGACAAAATCTGGTTCTATATATTGGATGAAATAAAGCAAAGTAGTGATGTTCTTATTGTTGTTTTTCATCTCAAAATAACTGTAATTTCTCAACAATCAGCATGTAATACTAAGTACTGTAAAGTGGCTACTTTTCATGAACTGTAAAATATTGTGAAATGCAGGTTAATACCTATTGCCAAGTATTTTTCTTTCATGATTCGTCTTTAAAGGCTGAATTTGTAAACTTAAAATTTTTCTGCCCCTATGAAATACAAAGTCAGATATTTTTAGAGATATAAGAATCTACAAGTCACATAAGTACTTTTTATTACCTAATGTCAACACCATGGAAACCAATGCATTTTAAGACAAATGTAATGTGTATTTACTTTTTAAGGCATGAGTTGAATTATTGTTGCCCAGCTAACTTTAAACATTCATGAAAATATGGTGGCATTGGAATATTTGTTCCATTTTCCTGTTCTTTATATAAATCTAGGAGGGATGCTATTAAATATATTATATTATTATACTTACATAATAAAGAATCAATTCTATTGGTTGAGACATAGTAACATGACATGAAATAATTAGGGCCCCACCACGAAAAGTGGCGGACGCCCTAAAGTAATCAGTCTGTCCGTCCGTCCATCCGTCCGAAACAATCGTGTCCGAGCTATAACTTTTTTCTCTTTTGAGATAGGCTTTCAATATATGGCATGTAGATAGATCACCTCAAGATGACGTGTCGGGTACCTTGGTTGGTGACCCTTGACCTTTGACCTCAGGGTCACATTCATGTTTTTTCAATGAGAAAGTCGTGTCCGGGCTATAACTTTTTTTCTCTTTTGAGATAGGCTCTTGATATTTAGCATGTAGATAGACCACCTAAAGACAACATGTCACGTACATTGGTTGGTGACCTTTGACCTTGACTTATGACCCCAGGGTCACATTCATGCTTTTTCAATGACAAATGTCCAGGCTATAACTTTTTTTCTCATTTGAGATAGGCTTTTGGTATTTGGCATGTGGATAGATTGCTCCAAGGTGACATGTCACATACAATAATTGATGACCCTTGACCATTGACCTCTAGGTCACACTAGGAGCGGGGCCCACAGAGATGGATACCATCTCACTGATGCCTAGTTTGGATATTTTACAATTACATAATTGTAGCAGGTGGTGAATTACTCCATTAATCATTGGTGAATAACCTTAGAAAATTACAATGTCTATGGAATAGCCCTATTATTCACTAGTGAATAACCCATTGGCAAGTAAGTTACAATGTCCATGGAATAACCCTATAACTCACCACTGAAGAACCCCAGAAAGTTGCATCATCTGTGGAATAATATTTCAAATGTATGTTTGGTATGATAACTCAGTTACAGCCCATGAAATATTTGGAAATTAAATTGTTGAGAATTTGCCTTGGCAGTAAGTTTTAAGACAGAAGAATGTACTATTGTTAAAATAAATTGTCATGATATCAATCCAAAGTAAGGATTCATTGAAAAAAAACTTGCTTCAAAAATAGGTCAGTTTACATTAATTGATTTAAAGTATTATATATCTGACTAATGATTAATCTTTGATATATTTTTATTCACAGAGACAGTGTCCCCCATGTGAAAGATAGTGAACTAAATCCAACAAAGGTATACTATAATATAGGTAATGTGACAGAACAGTTGGTAAACGTGTTTCCAAATACAACAATTTATCCTGTCCTTGGTAACCATGATGAATATCCTAAGGATGCATTTCCACCTGGAAAGACTGGGTATTACTCAGACATATTATCTGTTTGTGGCTGGTCACAGATTTTGGGACAGGAAGAGTCTAACCAGTTTAAAAAGGGTATGTTAAGAATTCAATATTTCATCGAAATGTTTAAAGTCAAATGATTCAAAAATTACATTGTTAAAACTTCAAAAACAATGTAAATAATTCCTTGGGACTATTGTACTGTTTTACTCTGGGTTGGCACCTAATGCCAAATAGATAACCATGAAAGATTGAGGGGTTAAATATCAGCATAAAAAGCCAACCCATGGTGAAAACAGTAAAGGAAATACTTTTGATTCTGGTAGGACAAATATGGCAAATATTTAAGTAAGCACTCTTTTTATACGACCGCAAAAAATTTTGAGGTCGTATATTGGTATGATACTGGCGGCGTTGTCGTCGTCGGCGTCTGTGGACACTTTGTTTCCGTGTGATAACTTAAGTTCTAATTGAGCAATCCTTATGAAATTTTAACACAGTGTTCCTTGGCACAAAAGGAAAGCTGGGATTGGTTTTGGGTATACTGGCCCCGCCTGTTTTTAAGAAAAGGGCCAAATTGGGTGGCCAAAATTGCAAATGTACAGATTACTTAAAATTTTTATTTTTTATCGGATTTCGATGGGATTTTTTTCTTTGAATTCCTTTTATTGTAAGCTCTCAGTAGTATGCTAACAGATTTGGCATATCTCTTACCGTTTCCGAGCTATAAGGGGTCAAAGGGGCCAAAATTGCTAATCTTAAAAATATGTAAAATATTTATTTTCCATCGGATTTCGATGGGAATTTTTTCTTTGGATTCCTCTTGTTGTTAGCTTTCAGTAGTATGCCAATAGATTTGGCTTATCTCTTAGCGTTTACAAGCTATAAGGGGTCAAAGGTACCAAAATTGCTATTTTTCAAAATATCTTAAATCTTTATTTTATAGGATTTTAATGGGATTTTTTTACTTCAGATTCCTCTTTGATGTAAGCTTTCAGTAGTTTGTCAGCAGTTTTTGTGTAACTCTTTCAGTTTTTCATACCTTTATGGGATTTAAAGGGCTAATTTTTATGTTCCGCAGGCCTACTTTGTGTCCAGCTAATTACTGTGTCTAGCTCCCTATTATGTTCATCTAATTACAATATTTAGCTCTTTACTGTGTCCACATTCACTTTAAATTACACTTGTTCAAATATCAGTTGTCGACATGCTGCGGTAGTATCATGCTGCGCTCGGCGTAGCCCTTTATTAAGTCGAGGCAAATAATGGCCGTTGTAGTGGTTGAACATTCTACAAAGATGGTACATACAGTATATCCTTCCGGATCAAGTAGATTACGATATTTCTCCAGTTCAAGAGAGTTAAATTTGTGATTTTCAACATGCAAGCTTTGGCGAGAAAACCCTTCTTTTGCATTTAAAGTGATGCAATGTACCACTTGACATGCAAAAGAAATTATGTGGATAGATCAATCATGAAAAAAGATGTAGTATTTGAAAATTTAGAGTGATATGTCTATCACGGTGAGTCTCTGGCTGTACTGTACCATCAAAATAAAATTTTCAACTTAGTTCCACTTTGAAAAGAGTCATTCCATAGTTAACCTTGTTTTTATAGACCTCCAGTTTATATAACAGCAATTTGCAATACAAATGTATATAAAAATTTTGTCACATTGAACATAACAACATTATGTTTTAATGGAAGTATTTGCTTAGGGTTCATGTGTGATTGGCATGTCCTTGTGACATAAAGTGGACAAACTGTATCTTCATTTATTTTTAGGTGGTTACTACAGAAGTGAAACTAAGACAGGTTTAGTTATACTTGGACTGAATACCAACATGTATTATGGTTTTGATCCATTAACTAATGGATCATCTGATCCAGCTGATCAGTTTGCTTGGTTGGAAACACAGTTAAAAGAACTGAAATCCAGTAACAAAAAGGTATCAGTAGATTAGAGGTGATCGCCATTATACAGTGTTCCCAGGCTACTTTGAAAACTGGAAAAAGTCAGGAATATGGATTTTGTTGTTCCCGGTCGGGAAAAAACCTTGAAAGGCTTTAAAATTTGGAAAATCTGGGAAAAAGTCTTAAATTTTGTATCAGTCGCATCTGTAAACAAACCATGTCTGGTTCTCTTCTATAATATAGGAGGGAACCACACCCACCTCTTTTGGTGAGTATGACAAAAGAACGTCGTGGAAATTGCACTTTGATATAACACCACATGTAATTTAGTCTCCCATAGACTCCAATGTTAAGTTACACAGTTTGAAACTTTGCAAAATTAAGATTGTGTAACCGAAAACATTGCAAAGCGACAATCAAAAAGAAGGGGCTGTAACTTCCATTCCAGGCAAATCTGACTCAATATTTTTACGCAGAGGTGTTTAATACCACAGATTTTCCATATTTTATCCAGATTTTCAAGTAAAAAAATGCACAACGGACTTTGCAAAATATATGATTTATTCATAAAAACAGGAAATAACACATACTTATTACTGAAATTTTATATCATTGTTAGAGAAAGCTTCCAATAGATAAACAGTGTTCTTAAAAGCATACAGTTGATCAAGGTCTCAGTCAAAACAATACTGCATTGCGCGTCCCAAGGTAGTTTATAGGGGAACGCCCAATCTATGAGGGGTAGTCAGGTGACTCAGGTCATAATACAGAAAGTCTGAAGACAAGCCATTCTAGACAATCTATATATGGAAATGTCAAGCCCTAAGAAATATAGAGACTTCTATGATTCTCGTACAAAATCATACCCACTTTGGGTTGTATAGAAGGCTACATTTCCTGTCCCTACCCATTACTGCCATGTTCCAGTGGCAATCAATACTTGCTTATCTAGTTGTCCATTCCTTCTTTTAATCTTTCATTCTTTACTTATATTTGAATTGACTAATTTTGACCCCTTCTACTAGTATGTCTTGTGAAGAGCACAAGGCAGTGAGATAGACAGTTCATTATATGGACAGCCTGAACCCGAACCATTGCAAAAAACTGTGTTGAGAAACACCATACCCCATGCAGTTCAGAGACCCCTATTATATTTCTAAAATAAGAGTAGATTCACGAGGGGTCGCATGGATGGCTAAATTTCCTGCAACTACCCATTTCTCCGATTTTCCATTGGAAGTAAACATGTGTTGCTTCAGTTCATTCTTGAAGGAAAATATTTCTTTCGATTCCACAATCGCTGATTTTGCACGTTTCTGACTTCAAACAGATGGGGTACATGAAAGAAGGTTCCTGAATAGAACTATACATAGACTATAAGGGATTCGGAGGCAGGCAATATCAAAAAACACCTCTGGCTTCAAATCCCTAAAGGATTTCTCAGAACATTATCAAAAACAAAGCAATTATTATCTGATAGTGTAACAAAACTCGTATGTGGGCATTGATTTGCCATACCTTGGTGAGCATTATTTAATTATTACTTACAATATGCTTTGAAATGTCCCAGACTTGTTTTGAATAAAAGTTCTGTTTCAGATTAATTTATTGATAATATCAGAATTTTTCAGTAGATGTTTAAAGCATAATTTTATGAATGTACAAGAAAAAAATGGCAATAGTATCCCAATAAAAGAGTGAAGTGTACATTAGTTTAAGATACAAGTGGTTATATCAATTTTTTCAATAATGCAAAATGAAAGAAAAATTGAAATATCTTATACAGCAAAAAAGATGAGTTACCACTCCGAATCTTCTAGATTGTGACACCATTCTAACAGTGGTCATCAAGGTTTGTCTCTTTCTATACAATTAAAACATGTGATACCAAGGATTGATTTGGATAACTAACATTGAGCAATATTTCAGCCATATCAGGACAAAAACAAGTTAATCATATCAAAACAATTGTAAGTAAAAGAAGAAAGATTGATTGATTGAATGATTAGTTAGAGTTGAACATCCAGTGAGCAATATTTCAGCTTTTTCAGGACGAAAACAAGTTAATCAATTCAAAAAATAAATGTAAGTAAAAGAAGTAAGTAATAAAGATGGAAGGGTTAACCGGGGCAACAAGCTTTTGACTGCCACACGAAAAGGGGAGAATGGGTAGAAGCAGAAAATTTAGACCCAGCGACTCTGCTTTCTGTGAAAAATATAGAAAGGGTCTGGACATTGCATGGAGCATGGCATTTCTCCACACAGTTCGGCTACAAAGTTCACAGTCAGTCTTTCCGTATTATGACCCGCCTACCCCGCAGAGACAGGACATATCCCTATTCACCAGCTGGGGACGCACCTGGCAGTTGTGTAGCCTTACGGATTCAGGTGCTGGGTGATAAGAAGGAACATGAGTTTAAACACAGGTATGGTGTTTATCCAATATTTCCTACAATATCCTAATTGATACCCAGATTGATGTGTAAGATCTTTCACATATCCACAAGATCATGGCTCGCATTGTAATCTTAAATTAAATTCAGTAAACACGAAGAAGGTCTAAGAGCATCAGCAGAAAATGGTGTCAAAGGTTAACAAAATCTGACCTTGAAAAAGGTCGAAAAATCCTTGAAAAGACCTGGAAAAGTCCTTGAATTTCATCAGGTAAAAACTGTGGGAACCCTGCATTATAGCAGTACCATGATGTCAGTACAGTTACCCTATTTTTGGTATTTAATAAGCTGCATACTTTATCTACCAAAGTTATATGGATCAATATATGTCCAATTTTTTCTGACAAATTCACTTTTATGATTAGGATTGGCCTTTGACATCTTGACTGCTGGTCTGTCAATCCTCTTGGTATTTATAGTTTAAGTTTTGGTTAATTTCATGAAGTAAAACCCTCTTTATCAATCTGTAATCTTTGTTTATCAATAAAAACTCAAAGGAAGCAGAGATTCACAAAAGTCTGAAACCAGCCGGCAGTAATAAGGGGATTCTTTGCTAAGCCAGGATTACAGACCTGGTAAACCTGGTACAGTATTGTGGTGATAAACCTGTTTTTCTAAAGATTTTGTTAATTTTCCATACATAAATATAACCTTGTGGTGCAAATGAAATACCAAATTTTTAGAATATTGGTAAAAATGCAATGTAGCCATTGTTAATTAAATTGGTTGTCCAAAACTTTACAGAAAAATTAAACAATAGAAGTGATAAAGACAGAACAGTCAGGTTTGATCTGCTGTTTATTAAACAATTTTAGCCATATTGTCATGACAAATCTCACTGTATTTATACCCCCGCTACATAGTAATGGGGTGTACTGGTTTACCTCCGTTCGTTTGTTCGTTCGTCCGTTCATCTGTCCGTAACCACTTTTTTCTCAGCAACTACTTTACAGAATGAAATCATATTTTGGCAAAAACTTTCTCATGATGTTCTGATAAGTATATACAGATTTCAGGGTTACCGCATAAGTACTTCCTGTTTGCCGAGACTTTATTGTTTTTTTTTATTATACCCCCGCTACATAGTAGTGGGGGTATACTGGTTTACCTCTGTTCGTTCGTTCGTTCGTCTGTCCGTAACCACACTTTTCTCAGCAACTACTCTACAGAATGAAATCATATTTTGGCAAAAGCTTTCTCATGATGGTCCGATGTGTATATACAGATTTCACGATTACCGCATAAGCACTTCCTGTTTACCAAGACTTCATTGTTTTTTTTTTATTGTTGTACAGCATATGGAATTTTTCGTCACAATTTTTTCTGAAACTGTAAGAGGGATTCAATTGTTGTTATCCACAGAGCTTCCTTATGGTCCAATCTATCATGTATTCTGATTTCAAGGTTACACCATAAGCACTTCCTGTTTGCCGAGACATCATTGTTTTTTATTGTTGTACAATATATGGAATTTTTCGTCACAATTTTTTCTGAAACTGTAAGAGGGATTCAGTTGTTTTTTTGCACAGAGCTTCCCTGTGGTCCAATCTATCGTGTATTCCGATTTCAGGGTTAGGCCCTAAGCACTTCCTGTTTGCCGAGACGTCATTGTTTTTCATTGTTGTACAATATATGGAAGTTTTCGTCACAACTTTTTCTAAAACTGTAAATGGGATTCAATTGTTGTTTTGCACAGAGCTTCCTTATGGTCCAATCTATCGTGTATTCCGATTTTAAGGTTAAGTCATAAGCACTTCCTGTTTGCCTAGACATCATTGTTTTTCATTGTTGTACAATATATGGAATTTTTCGTCACAATTTTTTCTGAAACTGTAAGTGGGGTTCAATTGTTGTTTTAAACAGAGCTTCCTTATGGTCCAATCTATCGTGTATTCGAATTTCAAGGTTACGCCGTGAGCACTTCCTGTTTGCCGATATGTCATAGTTCTTCATTGTTGTGCAACAAATGGCATTTTTTTTTACAATTTTTTATGAAACTGTAAATGGGATTCAATTGTTGTTTTGCACAGAGCTTCCTTATGGTCAAATCTATCGTGTATTCAGATTTCAAGGTTATGTGATAAACACTTCTTGTTTGCAAAGACGTCATTGTTTTTCTTTGTTGTACAATATATGGAGTTTTTCGTCACAATTTCTTTTGAAAATGTAAGGCAGATTCAATTGTTGTGCAGACAGTTATAGTTGAACATGTTGGTTACTAGAATTATTCATCATTGTGTTTATACTTGCATTGTGTCCACACTTGTACTGTATCCACACCTGTGTTGTGTCCCTATACAATTAAATTTGCACTTGCCACATTGATTCAGGGTTCAATGAGCGGGGGTATATCAGGCTGCCATTGGGCGCCAGCTCTTGTTGTTGTACAGCAAATGGAATTTTTCGTCACAATTTTTTCTGAAACTGTAAGTGGGATTCAATTGTTGTTATGCACAGAGCTTCCTTATGGTCCAATCTATCGTGTATTTGAATTTCAAGGTTACGTCGTAAGCACTTCCTGTTTGCCGAGATGTCATTGTTTTTCATTGTTGTACAATATATGGAATTTTTCATCACAAATTTTTTCTGAAACTGTAAGTAGGATTCAGTTGTTGATTTGCGCAGAGCTTCCTTATGGTCCAATCTATCGTGTATTCGGATTTCAAGGTTACATCATAAGCACTTCCTGTTTGCTGAGACGTCATTGTTTTTCATTGTTGTACAATATATGGAATTTTTCGTCACAATTTTTTCTGAAACTGTTAGTGGGATTCAATTGTTGTTTTGTACAGAGCTTCCTTATGGTCCAATCTATTGTGTATTCTGATTTCAAGGTTACACGTTAAGCACTTCCAGTTTGACGAGACGTCATTATTTTTCATTGTTGTACAATATATGGAATTTTTCGTCACAATATTGTCTGAAACTGTTAGTGGGATTCAGTTGTTGTTTTGAACAGAGCTTCCTTATGGTCCAATCTATCGTGTATTCGAATTTCAAGGTTACATCATAAGCACTTCCTGTTTGCCGAGACATCATTGTTTTTCATTGTTGTACAGCATATGGAATTTTTTGTCACAATTTTTTGTGAAACTGTAAGTGGGATTCAGTTGTTGTTATGCACAGAGCTTCCTTATGGTCCAATCTATCCTGTATTCGAATTTCAAGGTTACGTCATAAGCACTTCCTGTTTGCCGAGACGTCATTGTTTTTCATTGTTGTACAATATATGGAATTTTTCGTCACAATTTTTTCTGAAACTGTAAGTGGGATTCATTTGCTGTTTTGAACAGAGCTTTCTTATGGTCCAATCTATCGTGTATTTGAATTTCAAGGTAACATCATAAGCACTTCCTGTTTGCCGAGACGTCATTGTTTTTCATTGTTGTACAATATATGGAATTTTTCGTCACAATTTTTTCTGAAACTGTTAGTGGGATTCAATTGTTGTATTGCACAGAGCTTCCTTATGGTCCAATCTATTGTGTATTCTGATTTCATGGTTACATGGTAAGCACTTCCTGTTTGCTGAGACGTCGTTGTTTTTCATTGTTGTACAATATATATGGAATTTTTCGTCACAATTTTTTCTGAAACTGTAAGTTGGATTCAATTGTTGTTTTCCTTCAATATATCGTGTATTCAGATTTCAAGGTTAGGTTATAAGCATTTCCTGTTTACTGAGGTGTCATTGTTTTTCATTGTTGTACAATATATGGAATTTTTCATCACAATTTTTTTTTGAAAATGTAAGGTAGTTTTAATTGTTGTGCAGACAGTTATCATTGAAAATGTTGGTTACTAGGATTATGTAATTGTTTTTATACTTGTATTGTGTCCCAACATAATTAAATTTTCACTTGCCACATTGATTCAGGGTATAATGAGCGGGGTATATCAGGCTGCCATTCAGTGCCAGCTTTTGTTTCACACTTAATTTTAAAAAAAATACCACTTTCTAGTTTTCACTGTGAAATGAATATTATTTAATTCATCATTCAAAATACAAAAATACTCAAGTTTCATAATAAACAGTAAATTTTTTATGCTGTTCACATGTTTCAAGGAATAATCTCTTATCAGCAGCATTTAGTATCAAATAACATGGAAAGCCATTATCCAAAAAGTAGTCAAATAGATGTACTCATACAAAAAATAAATCTGACTGGATTAATATGTGTTTATTGCAAATTCGACATGAGGTAACATTATAATTATATATTATGTAGATTTCGATATATTACAAATTTCTTGTTTTCTTAGGTTATTTTGATCTCTCATATTCCGCCAGGATTTTTTGAGCTGTCATCTGGACTTATGTGGTTTTATAATACCTTTAACGAGAAGTATACTGCTATTCTGGCAAAATACAACAACATAATTGCTGCACAGATATATGGACATGAACATACAGATAGTTTTAGGATTTTGAATGACAATAATGGTAATAGTTTGTATAATGTTATTGCTAATATTTATCAGTTGTAATTTAGCTGGTCTTAATCCTTATCTCAACTCCACAAGCTTACATGTAAGGTAATTTTGTTTTTGGCTTACAGAATTCGATATGTCAAAATAAAATTACATATTTTGAAAAGGGTACTGGAAAATTATTGTGGCTGAGGTCTTGGTAGGATTTTGCCCTAATTATAGTACTTCTTAAATGGTAAAAAACAGAAACAGGTAAAGTTTCGTAATTTTCAAACATGAATTTATCGCTTTTTAGCTCACCTGGCCTAAAAGGCCATGTGAGCTATTGCCATCGCTTGCCATCTGTCGATGTTCATCGTCCGTCTGTTTCCTGTCCTCTGTCAAACTTTTTCAAAAATCTTCTCCTCTGAAAATGCTACACCAATTTAAATCAAACTTGATTTGAATCATTTCCAGGGTATCTAGATTCAAAACTGTGTCTGAGGAGTCCAAGGACCATATAACATGACTGCCATTACTAAAAAAAGAACATATGGGTAAATTGCCATTTTTGGCAAATAACTCAAAAATCACTAAAGATATCCAAATTATGATGGGGAAAAAATGATCAGCATGACAAGATTTACCCGTCCTGCAATTTTGAAGAAAATCCAAAAACCGGTCTTGAAGTTATTGCCCTTTTTCTGTTAAATTTTCAAACTTTTTTTTGTATTTTTTTATCAAAAAAACTATGAAAGATGGTCAACTTTATACTGCAAAAATGTTCAGCATATTAAGATCTACTCACCTGCAAATTTTGAAGAAAATCTGAATACCATATAAGAGTTGCTGTCGTTTTATTGGTCAATTTTTTGTTAAGTTTTTACATTTTGCCTTATACAGCGAAACTTGTCTAAACTGAACCCCTTTGGGACTGAAGATTTTTTTCGGTTTAAACATGTGTTGGTTAACACAGGCCAAAAATATATAGGCATTGATGCAAAGGGAATGAAAAATGTGTTTAGTTAATACAGATTTTCATGTTTCTTGGCTCATTCAGGGTTCAGTTTAGACAGGTTTCACTATTTCAGAAATGATTTGAGATCAAGGTTAAGTTTTAAATGTAAAAGTGTTCATTGTTTCAAGGACTTTATTTATCTTCGTGGTGGCAATTGTCGGACATGGCCTCATTTCATCCAAGATGGCTGCCAGCATGGAATTTAGTTTAACATTAGACCCTATTGGAAAACACATTCAAAGATCTTCTCCTCTGAGACTACCTGGCCAGTTGGTACCATATTTGGTCAGCATGTCAGCATGTGTTCCAAGATGGCTGCCAGCAAGGAACATATTTTAACTTGGCAAACACATTTTCAAAGACCTTCTTATCTGAAACTGCATGCTTAATTGGAACCAAACTTGGTCACAATAGTCCTTTGGTGGTCCTCTTTGAAAAATGTGTCCAACAAGTCTGCTTCTCATCCAAGATGGCCACCAGTGGGGAACTTGTGGTCCTCTGCTCCTCATCCAAGATGGCCACCAGTGGGGAACTTTGTTTAACATTGGACCCTATGGGAAAAACATTCACATATGTCTTCTGAAGCCTTGTGGCTGATTAGAACCAAACTTTATCACAACTATCTTTCATTGTCTTTCATTGACTATCTTAAAAATAAGTGTCTGGCAAGTCTGCATCATATCCAATATGGCTACCAGCATGGAACATGTTTAACATAGGACCTTATGGAAAAGCATTTTAAGATATTCGTCTTCTGAAGCCACAGAGTTAATAGAACAAAACTTGTTCATAATAGTCTTTGGGTGGTCCTCTTTCAAAAATGTGTCCGACAAGTCTGCACCTTATCAAAGATGGCCGCCAGCAAGGAACATAGGTCAACATTTGACCCTATGGGAAAACTCATTCTTCTTCTCTGAAACTACTTTCCCTTTTGGGACAAAACTTTTTCACAGTTGTCCTTTGTGTACCCTTTTTAGCTCATCTGGCTATGCCAGGGTGAGCTTTTGCCATCACTTGGCGTCCGGCGTCCCCTAGTCCGTCCGTCGTAAACTTTTCATTCAAAGATCTTCTCCTCTGAAACCACTGGGCCAATTGGTACCAAACTTGGTCACAATAGTCCTTGGGTGGTCCCCTTTAAAAATTGTATCCAGCATGTCTGTACCTAATCCAAGATGGCCGCCAGCGGGGAACATAGTTTTAACATTGGTCCCTATGGAAAAGACATTCAAAGATCTCAGAAACTACCAGTCCAATTATAACCAAACTTAGACACAATGGTCCTTAGATGGTCCCTTCCAAAAAAGATATCCGACAGGTCCGTACCTAATCCAAGATGGCCACTAGCGGGGAACATAGTTTTGACATTGGACCCTATGGAAATTACATTCAAAGATCTTCTTCTCAGAAACTACCAGTCTAATTATAACCAAACTTAGACACAATGGTCCTTAGATGGTCTCTTCTAAAAAAGGTATCCGACAGGTCAATACCTAATCCAAGATGGCCGCCAGCGTGGAACATAGTGTTAACATTGGACCCTATGGAAAAGCATTCAAAGATTTCCTTCTCAGAAACTACCAGTCCAATTATAACCAAACTTAGACACAATGGTCCTTAGATGGTCCCTTCCAAAAAAAGGTATCTGGCAGGTCCGTACCTCATCCAAGATAGCCGCCAGCAGGAACATAGTTTTAACATTGGACCCTATGGGAAAGACATTCAAAGATCTTCTTCTCAGAAACTACCAGTCCAATTATAAGCAAACTTAGTCACAATAGTCCTTAGATGGTCCTTCCCAAAAAAGGTATCCAGCAGGTGCGTACCTCATCCAAGATGGCCGCCAGCGGGAACAAAGTTTTAACACTGGACCCTATGGAAAAGACATTCAAAGATCTTCTTCTCAGAAACTACAAGTCCAATTATGGCCAAACTTAGTCACAATGGCCCTTAGATGGTCTGTGCCTTATCCAAGATGGCGCCAGCGGGAACATAGTTTTAACATCGGACCCTATAATATACATTCAAAGATCTTCTTCTCAGAAACTACCGGTCCAATTAGAACCAAACTAAGCCACAATGGTCCTTAGGAGGTCCCATACAAAAAAATGTATCTGGCAGGTCCATAACTCATCCAAGATGGCCACCATCTGGAACATAGTTTTTACATTGGCCCTTTTTGATATTAAGGGGAACCTCTGCCCAAATTTTTGAATTTTTATTTGAATTGTGGTCTGAATGTTTCAATTTCAGCATTATGTATTACCTTGATTATAAGGGGAACCCCTGCCCAAATTTTTTTTTTAATGTTGTTCTGTTATGGGATGTAATGGATGGTGGATCTTTCAGTTGCCATGGAAACCAAACAAGAATACTGTAATTTTAGAAAATAAAGTATTCTTCTAAATTTTATGTTTTGTTTTTCCTATTGGAAATGCCTTTTATCTATGTCAGAAATGGTCCAGGTGAGCGATACAGGCTCTTGAGAGCCTCTTGTTAAAAATTGTGTCCTTTAAGTCCACATTAGATCCAAGATGGTGGCCAGTGGGGAAAAATGATTAACATAGGATTCTATGTGAAATGCATTCAAAGATCTTCTCCTCTTCAAACCAAATTAAGTTACCAAAGGCTTTGAGTATGCTTGTACCTTATCCAAGCAGGGCACATAATTAAACAAAGATCCCTATGGAAAATGCATTCAAAGATCATCTCTTCTGACACATTTGGCCATATTACATCGAGGTATATTATCATACTAGAATATGAGACCCTTTAACATTGATGTTTAGACTGTCTGTGTCAGCCATGGACCAGGTGAGCTACAGGCTCTTTAGAGCCTTTAGTTTTTTATAGAATACTGCACGTTTAGTTCTTTTATATGCCAGCTGTACAGATCATTCATGCAATTTATAATCTCAGAAAGACCAACATTCATTTCATGTAATATCTTTATTAGTTTTTGCTTTAATGCAAACAATATGTATACAAAATATTTATTTTACTCATACCAATTAGGCCATTATAAATTTATTTATTTGTTCTCAGGCCCTCCCTCATCTAGTTGAAGGCTTGAAAAAAGCCCCTCATTGACCATAGTTTTGCCATTCCAATAAAATAAAAATAAAAAATCACCTCCCTCACTTCATTTTTAGCTCACCGGGACGAATGTCCGGAGAGCTATTGTCATACCCCCGGTGTCGGAGTCGTCGGCATTAGCAAAACTTTAACCTTGCTTGTGGAATTGAGACCTGAGGAGCTAGGATGTTGATATTTGGTATGTGACTTCCTTGTGATGAGAGCTTTCTTCTGGTACCATACTTGTAGACATTTTGACCTTGACCTTGCCCTTAGGGCAATTTTTAAGAAACTTTAACCTTGCCTCTAGAAGTTATGCTTTTAGTGGTAGGGTGTTCATATTTGGTATATAACTTCCTTATGATAAGAGCTTTCTAGTAGTACCATATTTGTAGACAGTTTGACCTTGACCTTACCCTTAGGGCAATTTTTAAATAACTTTAACCTTGCCTTTAGAAGGGAGACTTTTAGTGGTAGGGTGTTTATATTTGGTATGTAACTTCTTTATGATGAGAGCTTTCTAGTGGTACCATATTTGTAGACATTTTGACCTTTACCTTGCCCTTAGGGCAATTTTTTTTTTAAAACTTTAACCTTGCTTCTAGAATTAAGTTGTTTAGTGGTAGAGTGTCCATATTTGGTATGTGCCTTTCTTGTGATGGGAGCTTTCTGATGGTACCATGTTTGAAGACATTTTGACCTTCACCTTGCCCTGAGGGCTATTTTTTATAAACTTTAACCTTGCTTCTAGAATTAAGTTGTTTAGTTGTAGGGTGTTCATATTTGTTATGTAACTTCCTTATGATGAGAGCTTTCTATCGGTACTATATTTGTAGACATTTTGACCTTGACCTTGCCCTTAGGGCAATTTTTAAAAAAACTTTAACCTTGCTTTTAGAAGTTAGTCGTTAAGTGGTAGGGCGTTCATATTTGGTAGTTACTTAATTAAGACGAGAGCCTTCTGTTGGTACCATATTTGTAGACATTATAACCTTGACATTGCCCTGAGGGCAATTTTCAAAAAACTTTAACTTTGCTTCTAGAAGGTAGACATTTATTGGTAGGCTGTTCATATTTGGTATGTTTCTTTGTTATGACGATAGCATTCTGGCGGCACCTTGTTATTAGTCATTTTGACCTTGACCTTTCCCCGAGGCCAATTGTTTAAAAACTTTAACCCTGCTTATAAAACTTATTCTTTTAGTGGAAGGGAGTTCCTATTTGCCATGTGACTTCTTTATATCACATTTAATAATTTTTAAAACATTACAGTTACATTAATGTATTATTTCAAATTTTATTGTGCATTGAGGTCACTCTAATCCCCGGCGAGCTATGTTGTCTTCTGACAACTCTTGTTGGTGTTTTTTACAATGTAAAAAGCTGTCTCATCTATTTTTTGCAAAAAGAAAGAGAAAAACACCTCCCTCCCTCACCAGTTTCAACAAAAAATGTCCTGAGAAATTAAGTATGGTCTTAAATGTTTTTTTTTATTTAATGAAACCATTCTTTCTGGTTGAAATTTATTAATAATGTTAAAATGACACAAAATTAAAACATTTTGGAAACTATCTTGACAAATAATGTCTTTTGAGATCGAAAGTGAAGAAATATTTTAAAAAAAGACCTTACAGAGATGACTGTATGAATCTTTACACTGATAAAGTGATATGCCATTTTTCAAAATCCAGCTAATGGGAGATAATCCTAATTTCAAAGGGAGATAATAGGAGTTTGTATCTTTAATAAATTATTGGTGGGTGATGCAGATTTTGCTTTTGACCTTATATGAAGATTGCAAGTGTTCCTTTTTGCCTACCGGGTACATATCATTTTTTAAAGAAAAAAATTAATGTGTTTTGTATTGTTAAAACTAATTTTGTAAATTTGTTATGTGCATTTATATGTGCTGAAGTTATTAATTTTTCATACACACATCAATTTTACTTTATGCTAATTTGTACATTTTGCAATATTAATTGAACCAATTAAAATGAATAACAATATTTTTTCCATTATTTTTTAGGAAATCCTGTAGGTGTTTTATTTTTAAGTCCAGCTGTGACTCCATGGAAGAGCACTTTACCAGGAGTAGGCTCCAATAATCCTTCCATCAGACTGTATGAATATAACCAACAAACTGGTGAAATTCTGAACTATCACCAGTACTATCTTAATCTGTCTGCTGTATTATCTACAAATATTGATAAATGGGAGAAGGAATATAGTGCTAAAGAAGATTACCAGTTAAATAGTATGAATGCCGTTTCTTTTGTTAAAGCCGCGAGATCATTCAAAAACAATCCAGCTTTGTTTAAAAAATACCTACAGTTTAATTCTGTTAGTCAAACAATTAGTCCAGAATGCGACAAAACTTGCCAAAAAGTACATTTTTGTTCTGTAACTGAGTTACGAACAAAGGATTTCAACGAATGTATAAGTCCTCCTCCTGGACCATATACCCCTTCCTCAACAACACCAAAGCCAAAAAAGACAGTATCTAGAAATATGATCATAATTATTTGTGTACTCGCTGGAGTATTCTTTGTCTCGGCTGTAATTGTGGCAATACTTTGTATAAGAAAGCATACAGTTTTTATTCCACATCGATATTCAAGATTTTCATCACCTCTAGCAAAAGCTCCGATCAATTGAAGTTCATGAAATTTGTGAAAGCAAATTATGCTGCCATTTATATGTTGACAGAGAATATACATACCATAAACAAATTTTGACCACATTCCATGGAAGTTAAAAGTAAAATTCAACAAGGATGATGCCCTGATCTCTGTTTGTAACAGTGTCAATTATTATTCAGGAAAAATATTATAATATATTTAAATATTTAAAAAAATTGTACTTAATGTACTTGCAATTGAATATAATTTTAATATTTAAGTGCAATCCTTTATAGAAATTAGCCAACAAAGGTGCTACTGTGTTGATTTTCTGAAATATTATTTTATTTGTGGTTGTATGAAGTACAATGTGAGTTATCTCTCAACAGCCTAATTTATATTGGAAAATAAATATTGGTATTGTTTAAACCAGCTCTGTGGCTGATCTTTGTAAGTGAAGGACATTCAAAATACAAACCTTCCATGCCAGAGTTGATGGTTCTCCAGTTAGCCTGCAGCATAATAGAATGAAAGCAATGATTGGTCAGTTCAGATTCCAATAATTTGTCTGAGTGGGGCAATTTTTTCTACCAACTGTTACAGTACTAGCAGAAAGAAATATCTGCTCTACAAGATTGGTTAATTATAGGCAGTTCCTATTGTTTTGACATGTTGACCTATCATGCTTAAGCTGAAAAATTGTTGATTTCTCTTTAAACATGAATCATTCATCAATATTATCAAAAGTATATTTGTACTTGAAAATTGTTTGTAATATTTGTAATTTTGTGATATTATTGAATTGATGGACACTGATGAAAGTTAGAATGTTTTGTACTTATCTGTAACATTTTGATAAAGTTTCCAATAGGGATGTCAAAATGAATGAAAAATGCCACTCGAGTACTCGGATACAATACTCGAGTATACTCGAGTACTCGGTGATCTTTTGAAACGAAAATTACTAGACTTCAAGATTCTTATTATTCAATGAAATAACTACGATATTGCTCATATGCCATAACAGAAGCACCATGACTGTTTGTGCATTGTCGGATCCAGAGGGGGTTCCGGGGGCTGGAAACCCCCTTTTTTCTTGACAACCATGTATTTTATAATGAATATCCTGGTATATAATCAAGAAATACTCCCAAAAAATTTTCGCGCCTCGCTCCGCTTGGCGAAAACTCTTTACATTTCCCTAGGGAAGCCCCCTTATTTAATTGCCTGGATCCGCGCTTGGCTTGTGTACCATTATAGCCAATCAATCAACATTCAATTAACGCAAAATTATATGCAAGTTTTTCTTTAACAACTTGTTTTTGTTTAGTAACACACCTGTCTGATTAATCAAATTGTTTAATTAAATCACAATTAACGCTTAGGGGACGACACGGTTTAAATCAAATAAATTTTCAGTAGAGAATATTATTTTATCACAAAGTGTACATTTTTCGGCTTTTCAGTTAATAGAAATATAACCAAACTGCCGATTTGTTCAAACGAAAAGAAAAGTTCGCTAAGAAATGATATATTCAAAGTTTGTTTTTTTACAGCTACCAACAGAGTTATTTCTGACCATGTCTTACACTTGTTAGGACAAAGGATTCAGTTTTCATTGTTTTCCATCATTTTTGCATTTTGTTGTAAAAAGGTATTTTTTCTTTATTTAAATTGTTTTCAGAAAATGAAATTGAAAAAAAAATATTTCGCTTTTATTGAATTTTTGTTAAGTTGCTTGTAAGAAATTAACATGATAAAAAAGGTATTTTGGGAGATATTTGCTTTTGAATTTTAAGTAGCATAACATGACTACATTTCTCTTTAGATGTTCAACAAATGTTATTTCATAGTGTCTATAGGTGGATAGTAACGAGTTTATTATGTTTTAAAGCGTAATGCTCTGAATACGGAGGCAGTCGTATTAACAAAGAGAATGGCAGTTGTAATGCCGAGTATTCGAGTACCACTTAGGTACTCGATATTCGTAGCTTCCGAGCGATACTCGAGTATTCGAGTACTCGTTGACATCCCTAGTTTCCAATGATGTTAATGAGAAATTGTTTATTGATGTTATTTATTTTTGTATACTGAACAATACATGTTTATACATTTTTTGGATTCTGTCAAATTATATAGCCATTTCATTTTAATTTACTAACAGAATAGCATCCCAATTTTCAGCCCTTACTCCAGACCATCCTTATTTCTTCCAATCTCTACATTGTTAGATATCCTAGAAATAAAGCTCATTTTATTTTTTATAGACCAGATCTATGAAATGAACATTGGCGTATCCAGATGGGGTTCTGGAGATTGACACCTTTCTCTAAAAAAAAATTGTATATTTCATGCAGAATTTAGACAAAAATGGTAAAAAAAGCTGAGAAATTGTGACGTCATACTATTTTGTTTTCTGTGACATTATTGTTTCTATAGAACACAAATGAAACATTCAGTCAGTGTTAGAAATGGAAAAAGACCACCATGTAAGATAGCGGAACAAAGTGAGAACTGATGAAGGCCAATGGCCAAAATGTCTGATATGGTTATGAAGAATACAAAAAAAGTATTGGTTTGAACCCCTACTTTTCCGTGAAACACTTTTTTAAAGGCTGGATCAGCTGTTGGTGAATGAATGAACAATTTGTAGCTTTCCATTTCCAAAGTGTAAGTGTGTGATACCCATTGTAATTGCAGAGTATTATGTTTGTGGGACATTAGACAATATGAAATTTTTATTGATTATTTCGAAAATGTTTAAATGCAGCAATTCATTTTGAACCACCCAAAGCAATAAATATAATTACCGTAAATATTTTACAGGTAATTTATTTTAAAATGTTATAAACTTCCATAGAAAAATTGAAAAACTCCCAGTGAAAATCCCCAATCTCCCTAAAAATGAGGTTTGAAGCTTGGTCTTTTGGGGATATGTTAATGTCATACATGATTTTTTCACTTCATATAATTTTATACATTTATTTCCCATGTATGTGGGAGATATGAAGATTTGTTTACCCGAGGGAATCATATTTCCCGAAGGCATCGCCTGAGGGAAATATGATTTCTCGAGGGTAAACAAATCATCATATCTCCCACATGCATGGGAAATAAATATTTTATTCCACCACTAAGTTTAATATGTACAAATCATTGAAGATTATATCGAGAAGTGGTTCTACCCCCCTCAATCTATCTGAAATTTTTTTCATGATCGCGAAGAATTCAGGCAAAATTGACAGAAAAACTAACAAAAACTCGTCTGGAATCATTTTTTCTTGAAACTCTGCCTGAATCCTCCTATATTCGAAAGCCGCTGCATCTATGACATCGATCGGTGAAAATATAATAGCGTAATAAGGACACAAGAACTAAAAGTACACTATAGTAAGAAAAGGCATTGTCGTTGCTGAAATAAATTTGTTTTATTGATTTTTGAAATTGACATAACAACACAAATGAAAATAATTAGAAGTGTGCTGTTGAGACCTTATTATTCGGTAAAAACTTTTGGCTATGCGACAGTGACCATGTTAACTCGGCACACCTCCTTACTATGATAACTCTTGTAAAATCTAGAGAATTTCGAATGAGGGGAATATGATATTTGGACACGACGTTCAGCGGGAGACACGATGTTTTGTTCACAGTCACGTGTGACAGTCTTGGCCAATGAAAATTCGTTATTAGTCAAGTTATAATTATATAGTGGAATAACATAATTTAGTGTCTTTAATTCAAATTCATAACTGGATACCATGTGATGTGCCTATATTCATGTTTTGGAAGTACATTTATAACATACAAAAATTAGGTCACTGTGATCATAATTCCATGTTTGATTGTTTTTGGTGAAAGTTGATGTCTGAATTCAATTCAGATTTTGTTGAACTTGTATTTGTTTATTTTGGTGTTTGGTATTTTTGGGGAAGATAACTAGTCATATGAAGGTAAATGAACCAAACATATGAAGAATAGCCTCTGAGCTCTGTTCAATGGACCTATTAAGAAATTCCACTCCATTAATTGGCTATTTAATGGCCATTTAAGAGTCACTTCAGATTTTTTAGTTTTTGTCAGCTATTCAATCTGTTTTGTTTTCCATTAAAATGCATTTTCAGTACGTAACAGGTACACTGTTAACAGTTAACATTATTCCCATATAAGGTACAAATCTCAAATCTAAATAAATGCAAAATCAAGAAGTTTGGTTTCCTATCCCGATTTTCAAACATTTACACATGTACACTGACTAATCTACCAACAGCTTCAGTCCTTGGGATTCCAATGGGGTTCAAGGAGAAAAGGCAATGTTTTAATCTAAGCCAAACCAATTTTATTCTCTGTTTGGCGTCAACTTTATTTTTGAAATGTAGGAGGGTATGAGGCAAACAAACAAAAACAACACACAGAAAACAAGGAAAGAATTTTTGAAAATAACTCACTTTGACCAATGTTTATTAAAAGTCAGTTTTCAGAATTCAATTGAATCCAGTGAAAATATTTTTGATGCCCCCATGACTAAAAGTCGGGTGGCATATTGTTTTACCCTTGTCTGTCCCTTTGTCCATCCGTTTGTTCGTTTCTTCTTCCGTCCATATGAATAAAAAACACAACTTTTGATGTTTTTCAGACACATTGCAACCAAATTCCAACTACTTCAAAGGAATCTAACTTACAATTTGTAGATGTACACACACACACATCTTTTGGAATATTCAAAATGGCTGCAGTTGTCATGGAAACTGAAACTAGAGGCTCAGACACTGAGCCTGTATCGCTCACCTGACAAA
>MJUU01045450.1:5748-21551 GCA_002080025.1 Modiolus philippinarum
AAAGCTTCCTATTCTGGAAACGTGGATGATATTTTACAATAGTTCAATTGTTATAAGCCTGATAATTTTGTATTTAAAATTTGTAATTCTCTAATTTCTAGCAAACTTAACCAATGCCTGATGGGTGTGATAAAAATATTTCTCATCTCTAGAGAGAGAAAAACTCATGTGAACTTTGCCGCAAAATCCATTCGGAACATAATCCTTGGTTTTTTACATAGTGTCATTAGAGAAACGTTAAAACTTAAACATGATAATTATGATATCTCTCCCATCTTGTTAGATAAATTTTCAAATGTTTTAAAACTCGACAAGCCTCGTTTTCAAACATTTGCAAATTTATTTAACTCGATGTGAGAAAATTCATAATCAACTACAATGTAGTTCTTGTTGTAGAAACTATATTTATTGAACTGCGTGAGGTTTCAAATTCTCCAAAAGTTGTGCAGGAAATTTGACATAATTGTCATTCTCTCCATTCAGCCTCATAAAACTTGTTTTATAGTTTTAAATCACTTTATCAGCAAATTTTTTGTAACCAAAAGAATAGTATGACTGAGCTACTCAAAATAATGTTGCTTTTGAATGTTTTGGGTTGCTACTGATGAGCCAAAGAAAAAGGACAAGGTGCGATAAGGGGTTGTTTTGGCCCAAGATTCCAGTGAATTTCTAAGTTGCACCTTAAGGTTTTATTTCATGTTTGTTTCAAAGTTAATATCCCATTTACAGAAAATATACAAAAGTTAGAACCAATGACGTCACAAACGGTACAGTTCTGACGTCATGAAAGGCTTCGCTTGAGAATTTTCATAGAAATATACCGAATTTGGCAGATTTTTGTACAGTTTTCTCACCGGAAACATCGAGCACATTCAAGAACCAATTAGATAATTTACCAACTTATTGGTACAAATGAATTGAACCTCTCATATAAATATTTTTGTGGTTCTTGCATGTGCTCTATATTTCCTATACAGAAAATGTAGTCAAAATTGGTCAAATTTGTCATTTTTCAACAAAATCTTCAATTTGTCCCTTCTTCTACGCTCAAAAACTCAGTAATCATACATCAATATTTGAGAACTGTTACTGTTTACTGAAAATCCATACCAACAGAATATTTCAACAAGAAAATTCTGTGAATTCCACCAAATTTATTTTTAAGGCCAAATAAGACCCTTATCACCCCTACTCCCTTATGAAAAGCCTGACATGTATACAGAAACTAATTAGCATGTCCAAAAATATTGAAAAACATTAAAATATACAATGTCAAAGTATGTTAATAGACCTTGATCACGTTGATGGTATTTGCTTCAAATTTGAAATATATACATCATGACAACCATTTAGGATATGGTCACTTTTTTTAACAGATGCCAACTGAAGTATGAAAATTGAAATCACAAACTTTGAAAGGCATCACCAGAGTACAATTGTGACTCATTTGGTTTCAATTGGTCTAGTAGTTTCAGTGGGTAAGATCTTTGAATTTGTTTTCCCATAAGGCCAAATGTTAAACTAAGTTCCTTCTAGAATGAGGTGCGAAGTTGATGGACAATTTCTTTTAAAGGGGACCCACCATGAAATATTGTGACCAAATTTGGATCCAATTGGCTTTGTTGTTTTAGAGTAGAAAATATTTGAATGCTTTTGCATAGGTTCCAATGTTTAACCTGCTCCCCACTGACAGCCTTTTTTTTTGGATATGATGCAGACTTGCAGTTTTTCAAAGGGGGACCAACTAAGGACTATTGTGATCAAGTTTGATTCCAATTGGCCTAATTGTTTCAGAGGAGAGGATCTTTGAATGTGTCTTCCCATAGGGTACAATGTTAAACTAAGTTTTGTGTTGGTGGCCATCTTGGATGAAGTGCTACCAACAGGGCTTTCATTTGAGGCAGGTCGCCACTGAAATTTGACGACTATTGTTTACTCAGCCGCAGGCTACTTTTTTCCATTATATAAAAGATACAACAACTTTATTTTTGGCCCGGGAATGAATCGATCTCAGTTTTAAAGAAAACCAAGCCAAAGATATGGAAAAGTCGTCGTATTTCATTTGATAATGATGAACTTCCTGTAACCGTTGTTCTATGAGTACAAAAATATCAACGGATATTGGAAACAAGACGGGGATTGCAAATGACGAAACGTTCATGTCGAACACTTTCATGAAATTTTGAATGCTTCCAGGCCAAAGGGATTTGCTTCCTTAGTTATACTAGCATTGTCAAGTCGTCTGAAACAAGAGTTGTCAGAAGACAACATAGCTCGCCGGGGATTCCAGTAATCTCAATGCACAATAAATTCGAAAGAAAGCTTTCTTCACAAGAAAGTCACATATGAAATATAAACACCCTATCACTAAACAACTTAATTCTAGAAGCAAAATTAAAGTTTTTAAAAAATTGCCCTCAGGGCAAGGTCAAGGTCAAAATATCTATAAATATGGTACCATTAGAAAGCTCTCATCAAAAGAACGTCACATAACAAATATGAACACCCTACCACTAAACATCTCAATTCTAGAAGCAAAGTTAAAGTTTAAAAAAAAATTGCCCTCAGGGCAAGGTCAAGGTCAACATGTCTACAAGTATGGTACCAGAAGAAGGCTGTCATCATAAGGAAGTTACATACCAAATATGAACACCCTACCACTAAAAGCCTACCATCTAGAGGCAAGGTTAAAGTTTTTCAAAAATTACCTTCAGGGCAAGGTCAAGGTCAAAATGTCTACAAATATCGTACCGCTAGAAAGCACTCATCATAAGGAAGTTACATACCAAATATAAACACCCTACACTAAAAGCCTTCCTTCTAGAGGCAAGGTTAAAGTTTTACAAAAATTGCCCTCAGGGAAAGGTCAAGGTCAAAATGTCTACAAATAAGGTACCAGAAGAAAGCTCTCATCACAAGGAAGTCACATACCAAATATCAACATCCTAGCTCTTCAGGTCTCCATTCCACAAGCCAGGTTAAAGTTTTGCCGACGCCGACGACGCTGATGCCGACGCCGGGGGTATGACAATAGCTCTCCGGACATTCGTCCCGGCGAGCTGAAAATGAAAATCAGGGATTTTCAGTCGAACATACATTGATAGTACATTTGTATAATTATGGAACCAAACCCCCCTTACAAAAATAAAAAGTTCACAGCAAATTTTGTTTAAGTTAACCACAAAGTCCATGAAAATTTGCCCCCCCCCCCCATTCCAAATAATAGTACTTTCTCAGTATTTAGTCAAGGTTTTCTATTTTTCTATGCAATGGTGAATGATACAAATGGTGAATGATACAAACTTGAAATTTTCCTCAACTGCCAGCATTGTGTCACAAATAGTGCAGGATATGATTTAAGCGCTCTCCCACTTGCCCCGGGGCAAGTAAAATCTGTGCAGGGCATGTTAAATTTGATGCTGACTTGTCATTATAGCTGAAATTTTATTTTTTTTCTTCAACACTGAATGTGGAAGGACAAGTTGATTCTAGGAAGCCTCCTTCAAGGGCAAGTCATATTTATTGGCAACATGTCCAATGGGCAAGTTGACAATTTATTTCTAAGTCAACCCCTGTAGTGTACCAGAACTGTGACACCAGCATGCCAGAACTGTGACAGAACTATACTGCAAGTGTGCCAGAACTGCACCACAAGTTTCTCAGATGTATATCGCAAGTGCACATGAATTTGAAGTGTACTGCAAGTGTGCCAGAACTATACGGCAAGTGTGCCAGAACTATACCGCAAGGTCGCCAGAACTGTACCGCAATTGTGCCAGAAACAGTGTGCCAGAAATCTATTGAGATGCTTGTGAAAAACGCTCTGTTTGCCGCAAACTTGCCCCAAACTTGCCGCAACAGTGTACCAGAAGCCTTATATTTTTGTAAGGGCCTATGATGGTCATATGGCTTTTCCCCATCTCTGTTCTTTTTTGCACTTTACAATAAAGGCTAATAATATTTTATTTATTAACATTCATAAGACCATAAAGATGAAAAGACGATATATTCCTATAATGTAATTTTTAACCATTTATCGATCAGTCTAAGTTGTCATCAACAATATAACGCTTAGGGAAAAAACATATTTTAAATCTTGTTGAAAGCCGTGCATGTCATGTCCAAATGGCGGTTAGACACCATGACAGCTGGGATGCAGTTATTTTGCCATTTGGGACACAGTTGTTTTTTTTTTTTTTTTTGCTGTTTTACGTATGATTTCACAGAACCTCTGTCATGTCTGTGTGGAATTAAGATTCTACATAGTAAAAGATTTTTGTAACATATAATTATTTCCACAATCCCTTTATCTGTAGCTGTACATGTATAGTTCCCAATACTTGTTTTGTAAACAGGAGAGAGCAATATTAATTTTTATGTATATACATTCCTTGGCGACTGTAAATGAACTATTCTACTTTAAAAAATATTAAGATTTTTACCTGCCTAGGTGGTCCCCAGACACCCAGCATTCTCCACCTACTTTTCTTGAAGAAAAGTGTTGGAAGTCCTGTACCAGACATTTTTTTAAGGGGACCATGGAAGGATAATTATGACCAAGTTAATGTCCAATTGGCTTTGTTTTTTCAGAGGAGAAAATTTTTAAGTTTTGAATGCTTTCCCATAGGGGCCAATGATAAACTATGTTCCCAGCTGGAGGCCATCTTGGATGGGATTCAGACTTGCCGGACATATTTTTAACAGGGGGGCCAACTAAGAACTATCAGTCCAAGTTTTGTTCCCATTGGCCTAGTAGGTTCAGAGTATAACATCTTTGAGTGTGTTTTCCTATAGGGTACAATGTTAAACTAAGTTCCCCGCTATCGTCCATTGTGGATAAAGTGATGACTTGCCAAACATATTTTTTAAAGGGGACCAAAAAAGGACTATTGTGACCAAGTTTTGATAAAATTGGCATTGTTGTTTTTGAGATGAAGATCTTTGCATGCTTCCGTATAGGGTTCAATATTAAACTATGTTCAATGCAACTGGCAGCAATCTTGGATGTGATGCAGACTTGACACGCACGGTTTCAAAGGGGGCAACTAAAGACTATTGTGACCAAGCTAAGGTTGCTTCCAATTGGCTTTAATAATAGTTTTTCAGAATGAGATCTCAGAAAATGTTTTCCCATAGGGTAAAATGGTAAACTAAGTTCCCCTCTGGCGGCCATTTTCAAAGAGGTCGGATCAATAAAATGTAGTTCTTAACATGCTGAAAATTTTTTGCAACTTAAACTTGACCTCTATCTCAAAGTTCTTTAGAAAGTATAAAATCATGAAAAATTTGACCAATAAAGGTCCAATTATTAACTCCTATATGGGTATTTGGATTTCTTCAAAATTTCCATGTGGGTAGATCTTGACATGCTGAAAATTTTTGCAATTTAAACTGTAACTCTATCTATTAAGTTTTTTTAATATGAAAAATAAAAAACATGATAATTTTGCAAATTTTATTGAAAAGGGGCAATAACGCTAAGATGGGTGGTCAGATTTTCTTCAAAATTGCAGGGTCGGTAGAACTTGTCATGCTGATCATTTTCACTCCGTCCGATTTTTGATATCTGTAATGATTTCAGGTTATATGCCAACAAGAATATGTATCTAACGGACACAATGGCGAGCCTCACACATATTTTGAGCAATGCTATATTTCATCGTCAGTGAGGCATGAAGTTGGTGGCATGGGTAAATATTTATGTTTTTTTTTTTATGTATATCCAAATGTGTATTTATATAAAGTTTCGTGATAATAGCATACATCCGTCACAGAAAAGAAACTTAAAACTGAGGTTTAATCTCATACTATCCCCCTTTTTTCAATGATCAGTAAAGCATGAAATTGGTGGCATGGTTAAATTTCTATTATGATATTTTTATAATTTTGTTTAATTATACCTTAATGTGTATTGATGTAAAGTTTCATTATAATAGCATACATCCTTCATAGAAAATAACTTCAACTAGAAGCGTAAACTTAATATTACCCCTCTTTTTGCCATGGTTAAGTGAAGCCTAAAATTGGAAGAAGGGGTAAATTTTATTATGATTTTTGTTTAATTATATCCTAATGTGTATTTATATAAAGTTTCATGATAATAGCATACATCCTTCACAGAAAAAAACTTCAACCTAAGGGTAAACCTCATACTACCCCCTTTTATCCAAGATCAATGATGCATGAAGTTGATAATGAGAATAAATTTGCATTATGATTTTTGTTTAATTATACCCTAATGTGTATTTATACAAAGTTTCATGATAATGATAATCGCATACAGACATCCTTCACAGAAAAAAAGGGCTACGCCGAGCGCAGCATGATACGAAGGCATCATGTCAATCACTGAAATTTCAACAAAAGAAGTTCAAAGTGAACGTGGACACAGTAAACAAACTACGGAAAAAATCAACCCTTTTGATCATGCACTTATTGATTAAAAAAAACTGTAAGAGCTATGCAAAATATGTTACTATCAACTAACACTTTACATCCATAGAATAAAAAAAAAAAATCCATCGAAATCTGATGAAACATAAAGATTTGACATATTTAGAAAAATTGCAATTTTGGCCCCTTTGACCCTTTGTAGCTCGGAAACGGTAAAAGCTACGCCAAATCCTTTGGCATACTGCTGAAAGCTTAGTTCAAGAGGAATCCAAAGAAAAAAATCCCATCAAAATCCGATGAAAAATAAAGATTTGACATATTTAAAAAAATTGCAATTTTTGCCCCTTTGACCCCTTGTAGCTCGGAAACGGTAAGACCTACACAAAATCCGTTGGCATACTACTAAAAGCTTAGATCAAGAGGAATCCAAAGAAACGGTAAGAGCTACGCCAAATCCGTTGACATACCTCTGAAAAATCCAAAGAAAAAAAATCCCATTGAAATCCGATGAAAAATAGAAATTCCACATTATCTGCAAATTCGCAATTTTGGCCCTTTCGGCCCCTCATAGCTGGGAAAGGAAACAAATTACCAAAAATCTAATAGCTGAGTGTATTATTAATTTTTCACAAGGAATCCATTAAAAAAAAATGCATCAAAATCGGACTTAAAATTAAAAAAAAAAAAAAAAATTTTGAGATTAGCCCCTGTTGGGCCCCATTTATATCGTGAGCGGTACATGCTACGTGAAATCCGTTGACATATCCAGATTGGAAATTTCCTCAGGAGCACACTGAAACAAACCCCATCAAAATCCAATATATAATAAAGATTCTACAGTCAAATATGTGAAAACACCCAATTTAACCCTTTTTTGGCCCCTAATTCTGAAATGGGTGGGGCAAAAAACTAAAGGAAAAAACTGTTTCTCAAGAATGTTCTAAGAAACATCATACTAAGATTTGAAAACAATCCGTCCACTGGAACCAAAGTTATGCTGTTCACAGACACGAAAATACCTAATTTAACCCCTTTTTGGCCTCTTTTTCAAAAACCGGTTGGGCACGGAAGGCGAAAGTAAAACCCGGGCTTAAGCTTGTGCCAACAAATATCATGCTAAAATTTGGTAACAATCCGTTCACTAGAACCAAAGTAATGCTGTCCACAGACGCCGACACCAACGCAGACGCCATACCATAATACGACCGCAACATTTTTGCGGTCATATAAAAACTTCAACCTAAGGGTAAACCTCATACTACCCCTCTTTTTCCCATGATCAGTGAAGCATAAAGTTGGTAGCTGGGATAAATTTTGTTTAATTATACCCTAATGTGTATATAAACAAAGTTTCATGATAATACATATGTAGCATACATCCTTCACAGAACAAAAATGTCAACCTAAGGGTAAACCTCATACTACCCCCTTTTTTCCATGACCAGTGAAGCATGAAGTTGGTAGCTGGGATAAATTTTCATTATGATTTTTGTTTAATTTTTCGCTAATATGTAGTTATACAAAGTTTCATAATAATAGCATATATCCTTCACAGAAAAAAAACTTCAACCTAAGGGTAAACCTCATACTACCCCCCTTTTTTTCCATGATCAGTAAAGCATGAAGTTGGTAGCCGGGATACATTTTTAATATGATTTTTGTTTAATTTCACCTAATGTGTATTTACACAAAGTTTCATGATAATAGCATACATCCTTCACAGAAAAAAAAACTTCAACCTGAGGGTAAACCTGACTTGGGACGGACAGACGAACGGACAAACGGATGGACGGACAGACCCAAACACTATATGCCCCCCTACTATAGTAGACAGGCAAAAATACTGCAATTTACCCCCAAGTTCTTTTTTTTAGTAGCAGCCACCATGTTGTTTGACCTAGGACATAGAAAATAAATAATTTGAAACTAAATACCCTAGTGATGATTTACTTGAAGATTGGTTACATTTGGCCCAGTTTCAGAGAAGATTTTTGAAAGTGAGCTAAAGACGGACAGACTGACGGATGACGGACACCCTGGCATGGTCAGATACAGGTGACCTAAAAATTAGACTGAAATCCAATGAAAATAAAGATTTCACATAATCAGAAATATTGCAATTTGGCCCCTTTGATCCCTTATAGCTCGAAAACGGTAAGAGCTACACCAAATCCAATTACATGCTACTAAAGGCTTACAATAATAGGAATCCAAAGGAAAAAAATCCCAACAAAATCTGATTACTGTGCCATACCATGTCCATGATATGATGGCAAAAATTTGCAGCCATATAAAAAATTCACATGGACCATGAGCTATGTTTCTGCAGGTAGGTAATATCATGACAATCTTTTTTATTGTATATATAGATTATCTGTTGCGAAATATTCAACGCAACAAAATAGTTGTTAGCTTAAGATGTAGTAAGGTGAAATTGAATAAATCTACCATTTAAAATTGATACCATAAATGGAAAGAGCATTGGTAAAGGAATAAAGTCAGCTTAAAATATTGATAGGTTCTGGATCTTGTTTTCAAGAAATTTCACATTTCAAAAGTGGCAGGAAAAGGCTCTCTTGGATTTTTACCTTATTAAGTATAATATGGACAAATTACTGCTTTCTTTTACATGGAAGGAAAATCTACAATCTAATGACATCTTGCTTACTGGCCTTTAAAGGAATAACTGAAGCATTTGATGACAAGAAAATTGGGTGTAATGGGCAAAATATATTGCATAGTATGGTAATAATGGATAAAATCTGAGAAATCCAAATGACTTTTACGAATTTCTAAAACCTCACCTTACTACTTCCTTATGACATTTAATTATTTCGTTTGTATTATTGAAGCAATGAGGGGTCAGGACCCTCATCCCAGCAAAGTATAGGGGTATACATGTACTCATTAAAACAAAACTGCATTTTACTTATAAAATGGCTATATATTGGTTCAGGCTGTACAAGATTAATGTGATCACTTATGCATGACTAAGGGGTTGGGGTCATGAACTCAGGTGTAGAATCAGTACTGTAGACTGGGAAATATTTCTTGGCAGTTTTATTATCTGGAATGGAAGCGCAAAAATAAAACGATGTGAATATACTTGTCTACTATTGATGTCAATGGTCAACAATTTGGCATTGCGAATTCAAAACTGTACAAACTGTCAATTTACCACGAAATAAAAATGTGCAAAAATATCCCAGTTTACAGTATATACTCCTTAAGATACAATTCCATCTTGAAAATCAAGTGGCTAGAACTATTGTTACATGCTGGATTAACTGCTTGCTAAAAATTTTTAAGCAAGACTGAGGGATCAGGGTCACCATCTGGGCATATGTACTCCTTAAAATGCCACTGCATGCCAAATTTTAATTGGCTGTACTAATTTTTTGCTAAAAACATAACATGATCACTCATGCATGACTCAGGGTTTGGGCCAAATTAATTTCTTTCCACATGCACATCTTTAATATATGTTTAAATGATCTGTAAAATAAAATTTCCTAGCATAAAAACTCTAGGACTAGAAGGAGTTGCCAGACAACCATGTATTCCCTGTGGAAAGACGGCCAACTGACAAGGGCAAAATTATAAGTCCCTTTTATCTAAGGGGCATAATATATATAACTGAAATGAAATTGTCGAAAAAAACACAGGAAAATTCAAAATTATTTTAACATTGATAGAACAATTATGATTGTTTCTAAAGATCAAATATCAATCAAAGTTTGTAAATTTGAATGCTTGGGGAAAAATATGAAATTTTGTATATTAAAATTACAGTAAAGTTTTATACATGTATAATATAGTGTTGATATAAAGCAATTACTTACAATAATGAGTTATAAATGAAGGACATGAGCACTTTGAGTATTCTTCTCATCTTTGGCATGTACACTTTCACTAGGGATTACACCTTCATCCCCACTTCCTTCATTCTGAAAGACTTGCCGTGAGCTAGAATCAGCATCAAAAATGTCGTTAACAATTGATAAAATCTCTTTACGTAAATCTGAAGTCTCGTTTAACTGTTTTGTATGAAAATTTCTATTATCTTCTTCACTAGAACCAGGAGTATTGATTTGCTGATTGTTAGAATTAGGCTCTATTGAAATGTCACACGTTTTTAAATTATCTGTTTCTACTATATTTATAGTCAAAACTTCTTCATTAACGCTAGAATCTTGTTCTGTATGGTCTGAATTACAGACATTAGGAAAAGCTACCCATTTGTCTGGTGATGTCGAGAAAAGAGCCTCCGAATGATCAGATGAGACAACATTCAATGCTGGTTCATTTTTACGAGGGGAAACACATGGTGAACACAAAGGGCTAAGAGTTGGTGGTATCAAAATACGCTTAGGTGATATTCCTGGTTTGCTAGAAGTTTCGACCACTAAAGACTTTGTCCTTGTGAAAAGCTGATCTTCATTTGGAAAAGTAAATATGTCTCCATGACACCTTAAGGGGCTTTTATGTCTTTTACGAAATTCCTCTGGTGGTAATTTTATAGACAGTTTCTCACTGTTAAGCGAAGGAGATTGTTCTGGTTTATATTCCTCAAAATTAACTACATTTATTGGAGTTGTACTCCTCGGTCTTTCTACAGGTTTGTTCGTAACTTGAAGTCGTTGGATTTTTTTCTCAATTGCTTTTCGCTTTGACTTTTCTTTAACAGTCTCTAGTTCACTGATCAGTGCAGGAAGTGAGCTTCTTGACAGATTAGGTGATGAAAAAGGGGATGACTCACAAGAACTATTATAGTCTCCTATATGACTTAAAAACGATCTCTGTGGCAATGGCGAATCAAAATTCTCACAAGGAAACGGTGAATTAGAAAACTTATCTGAATTAGACGTTACAGAGACATAACCACTCTTTATATATCCACATTCTGAATCAGAACTGTCAGAAGAATCATCAGAACTACTGCTCGTTGATAGAGTATTTTTCTCTTTTAGATTCTGATATTCGAAACTATTCCTCTTACTCAGTTTAACATGTTTTGGACTTGTTTTGACGATTATTTTAGACCATACATCATCTTGTTTACTGGCATTTGTTTTAAAATCACAATTGAAAGGATCATTTGAATCTTCAGGAAAAGCAGAATATTCAAATGGCAGGCTAGTTTCAGAATTGGTGCTCTCAACCTCACTTTTCAATTCAAATGAATCATTATTTAATGTTCTTATAGAATTTCTGTCCTCACCAAAGTCTACAGTATCGAAAGTAGCAAGGGGAGCTCGCAAGTCACTTGGGCATGATGTGGCACCTTCTGAAATATTCATTCTACTTGCAAATTTTAATATCCATTTAACTCACACTTAATTTGTTATAATAATAATCCATATTTAGGAAATTCCATATATCTGGCTATCAATTTTGAAAATTTACTCACTTTCCCATTACTGCCAATTATTTAAGAGTTCAATGTCACCAAGTCAAAGGTACTTAAGTTAAACAAATCAATAGTATATAATTTCTATGTAGTTACCGTAAAGTAATCTACCGATAATTGATAAACTAGCTCATTTCTTCCAGCCTACGACCTGTTGTATGGTGTAGAAGATACAGATTGGTTAACATGCTACGCTGCCAAAGGAATCAATATCACTTTGTCTTAACATTGTCTATTTTACTTCTTCTGTCCTCCATGTCTGTGAATAGAAATCAAAATTATTCTCTCAAAATTTATTATCCCACTTCCATCTTTATTCTTGTTACATTTGAATACAGAACAGAAAATCAATGTCAGCCATCGATGTCATATTAGCAATACGAATATGGTTATTAAAAGTTGAAAGAGGGGTGACTGCTGATGCTAAAGTGTGAATTACGAAAATTTGATTAGCATCAACAGCAGACAATATATATACTGTCTAATGACTTCAGACACGACATAAGGCCTGAGGTCTGAGTGCCTGAGAAGTATATATGTTAAATTATTACTGACAAATATTGTGTTTCTACAGGAAATAAAACAATAAGAACTGTAAATTTCTACTTATTCTCCAGACAGTGGCAATATATAGGCAAAAAAATGTTGGTTTCCATGAAAATTGTACTTGAGAGATCAGACACCCCACTATTCTACAATACCATAATACAAAGATCAGACACCCCACTATTCTACAATACCATAATACAAAATGTAAGAAANGGGGGGGGGGGGGGGGGGAGGCGCAGATGAAAACTACACAATCATCAATAACAGTGTGTGGAAAACAATCTCTTATTATATAAAAAGAATTTTTAAGCAAAACTTGTGCTAATTTTTGCTAAAAACTTTAGTACACAATGTGGTGAAAAATTTTGGCAAGTGTTTAATTTTTACAGTTCTAATTAAGCCCTGTTTACACTATCAAAGTTTTCTTGGTCAAAGTTTTTGATGATTTTTTTATAGTGTCAATGGTCAAAGAAAACTTTGATCAAAAACTTTGAAGGACTTTGATGGAATAGAAACCTTCATTCTTTGATGGGAATTGGCCATTCAAAAAGTAGTTTTGAGATGATGCAACTTTTGTTTACAAAACAGAAGCACGTGGCTAAAAAGCTGAAAAAATGCTATGATAATATCAAGCAAATGTTACAGAAATTTTTCATAGACTAATGTCATGACCCATTCTGAAATTACTTTTGGTCTCTACTTGGTCCTCATACACAACTGGTCAAGATATTCCTGTGTTTTTTTTTCTTAATGGTCTAGTACTCAATCCTTTTCTTAACATACAATTTTGTTTTTTTCCACCTGATAATTCCATTGCAGTGTATTTATGCACAATAGCCAAAGTAAACATAGAAAGCAGCCACAGCCTGATATAGCTCACCTCGTTGCTCAGCATTGTCACATGTTGCACATGTCAGTAAACAGGAATGGACTATAATCATTCTGTTGAACAGATTCAGTCATGCATAAAATGTAGTTTACAGACTTCATCTAAAGCTTGCATTGTTGTCATCCCAAAATGCATCATACATATTGTAAGAAAAGTTTAGGTTGACTGGGCGGAGTTACTTGTCATTTAGGATTTGATCATTCTAAAACATCAATAGGTACAATAGACTAAACGCAGAGTGATCTTTTTAATAGATCAATAATTGTTTGATTGTTGAATGTTCCTCTTGATATCTTGGGGCATACAAATTACAAACTATTTGTTTTTGAAAAGTGTTCACTATACAAATAACTACATGATCATTAATGATTAATTTGGTTGTAATCTTTTAACACCTAATGTTGGCACTATACTGAAAAAGTAGATTTACCCCAGTTCAAAGTTTAAGGCAAACTCCGCCCAGTCAATCTTAAGTTTTATTACAATACCAATATGGTTGATGTGGGAAATGTCAGTAAGCGAGAATGGACTTATACCATTCTACCTAACCAAGTTGCTCATGCATAAATTGTAGGTCAGAGACAGCATCCGAAGCATGCATTGTTGTTGTCATCCCAAAATGCACCATACATACAAGTATGGTTAATGTTGGCCATGTCAGTAAGCGGGCATGGACTTCAACCATTCTACCTAACCAAGTCGCTCATGTGTATAATGTAGGTCACAGGCAGCATCCAAAGCATGCATTGTTGCATTCATCCCAAAATGCATCATACATACCAATATGGTTGATGTGGGCCATGTCAGTAAGTGGGAATGGACTTCAACCATTCTACCTAACCAAGTCGCTCATGCATAAAATGTAGGTCAGAGACAGCATCTGAAGCATGCATTGTTGTCATCCCAAAATGCATCATGCATACCAGTATGGTTGATGTGGGACATGTAAGTAAGCCGGAATGGACTTTAACCATTCTTCTAACCAAGTCGCTCATACGTAAAATGTAGGTCAGAAACAGCATCTGAAGCATGCATTCCATTCGTTGTCCCAAAATGCATCAGGCATACCAATATGGTTGATGTAGGGCATTTCAGTAAGCAGGAATGGACCTTAACCATTCTTCCTAAGTGGATGTGGACGCCGACGCCAACGTGGACGCTAGGGGGTTTCACATAAGCCCCTCTCACTTCGTGAGATGAGCTAAAAATGCATTATATTTAATCTTAGTTGAGAAATTGAAGCAATTTGTGTCTTGTAAACACAATTTCCCGCCTTTTCTTTGGCCATCAACCAAAAAAAACATTGAAAGTTTCAACAGACATCTTTGACCAAGAAAACTTGGTCCAGTTTTTCTTTGACCAAGTTTTTGAAGGAAACTTTTATCTTGTCAACAGGGCTTAAGACAATTGTCACAAAATTCAAGCTTCATAATAAATTTCACTACCCCTTCAAATTATGAATAAAGTTTAACTAAAGAATGTGTCTATAAGACACGGATGCACGGCCGACAAATTTTTCATAATACATAGCCCAAGTCAATCGGGCATAAAAATTAGTTCCCAGTCGCTGAATCATGAGGAATTACCTTTACAGATGATTGTTCAATAAACTTTTGTTGAATAATGGAAAATAAAAAAAAATAACATACTAAAGGCTTTTAAACATTAAATATTGGTCAAGTTATAAAATTATCCATGAATTATGTAGTATTCACCAATTAAACATCTAGCTGTTTGAAATGGGCCTAATGCAAAAATTTAACAAAGTCATTCAAGCAGAAAATAAACCAAAAGTCACTAAAGCAAAACTAGAGGCTCTCAGGAGCCTGTATCGCTCACCTGGCTTTCAGATGCCACAATCATGGTAACATTGTAAGTTATACAGTTGATCTTCAGTCTCAAACTTAAGGTTAGTGAGGACAGCTGTCACGTGATTAAACCATAAAAATGGCGGGAAAACATTAAAAATGTTCGGAATGGAATGAAATTTGACAGGAATGTTACTGAGCATGTGCAGAAACGAATTTCGGTTTTAAAAACATCAAAATAGCGACCGTTGCTATGGGAACAAAAAATGGCGGGAAATTTTCAAATTGCTCCAAAATGACCGAAATTTGACAGGAAGGTTACTTAGCATGTGTACATACGAGTTATGGTCTTTGAAATATCAAAATGGCGACCGTTGCCATGGAAACAGCAAAATGGCGCGAAAAATTCAAATTCCTTCGTATATGATGAACAAGTGTGGACCCAAATTGATGTCTCGCCCGTCCCTTCATGGTCGCAAAATTGATGTGAATTCTCAAACTGACTAAATCAGAAAATAAAACATATTCACTAGACTGTGAAATTAGGGTAAGTGACAAAGGCAATAGAGCAGACTGTCATGAATCACCAAAAAAAAAATATCAGTGACCACTGATAGATACTATAAACCAAACATGTTCATTAGACCGTGAAAATGAGGTCAAGGGCTAAAGCCAAACAGCAGGATGTCATGTTCCATTTAAGACAAACCCAAATACCAAATATTATTGACCTTACATTAAAAGATACTGGGAA
>MJUU01045450.1:25512-42390 GCA_002080025.1 Modiolus philippinarum
AACCATTCTACCTAACCAAGTCGCTCATGCGTAAAATGTAGGTCAGACAGCATCCGAAGCATGCATTGTTGTCATCCCAAAATGCATCATGCATACCAGTATGGTTGATGTGGGACATGTAAGTAAGCCGGAATGGACTTTAACCATTCTACCTAACCAAGTCGCTCATGCGTAAAATGTAGGTCAGAGACAGCATCCAAAGCATGCATTCCCATCGTCGTCCCAAAATGCATCAGGCATACCAATATGGTTGATGTAGGGCATGTCAGTAAGCAGGAATGGTCCTTAACCATTCTTCCTAACTGGACGTGGACGCCGACGCTGACACCAACGCGGACGCTAGGGGTTTCACATAAGCCCCCCTCACTTCGTGAGATGAGCTAGAAATGCAATATATTTAATCTTAGTTGAGAAATTGAAGCCATTTGTGTCTTGTAAACACAATTTCCCACCTTTTCTTTGGCCATCAACCAAAATAAACTTTGATAGTTTCAACAGACATCTTTGACCAAGAAAACTTGGTCCAAGTTTTTCTTTGACCAAGTTTTTTGAAGGAAAGTTTGATCGTGTCAACAGGGCTTAAGACAATTGTCACAAAATTCAAGCTCATAATAAATTTCACTACCCCTTCAAATTATGAGTAAAGTTTAAAAACATAAAAAATAAACTGCAAAAATTCCATTGCAAACAGATGATGACAAAAATATAATCCAAAATAGGGTACATGTATCAAAGTAAACTAGAGGTACTGTGGCCTGGAGGGCCACAAAATGATACCCCCCACTCCCCATTGGAGTAGAAGATACCTGATATAATTTGTAACAAAAAAAATTTTAATTGCACAATTCCACTGTGTACTGAAAATCTGCAATTTGCTCAAAAGATCTCGAAAATTAACTAAGTTGTTAAAAAGGAAGTAGATGTTCAGCAATCTTGAAATCTCTACTAGCGGTATAGGACATCCTTCTAAACTTGCATACAAAATTTCAAGTTGCAGTGATGAGCAGTTACTGAGAAAACTTACGAAAAGTTTCAACGATTGACAAAAGATCTCGAAAATTAACTAAGTCGGTAAACAGGAAGTAGATGTCCGACAAAACTGAAATTGCTACTTGCAGTATGGGACATGGTTATAAACTTGCAAACAAAATTCAAAGTGGCAGTGATTGGTAGTTACTGAGAAAACTGTTACGAAAAGTCTCTACAATTGACAAAAGATCTCGCAAATTAACTAACTCGGTAAACAGGAAGTAGATGTCNTGAAACATCATATTGTTATAATGCGTAGTTGTTGAGAAATGGACTTTAACGAAAAATTAAACCAAAGTCACTCAAGCGTAAAATGTAGGTCATGGATCCCTAATTGTTGGTGAATCTGTTAGTACTAATCAAGGTGTACTGATGTAATATTATCAAAATACCACAAGAGGTTGCCAATATATGGACCTAAACGCAAAACTTAACATCGGGACGTACGGATGTACGGAGAAGGGTAAATCTATATGCCCCTTCCACTTCGTGGCGGGGCATAAAGACATAAATAATAAACTGCAAAAATTCCATTGCAAACAGATGATGACAATAATATAATCCAATATAGGGTACATGTATCAAAGTAAAATATTTGACCATTTACAAAATGGATTTGGTGGTATTGATATCAAAATCAATTGGTTGCTTCTCATTTTGTAGATTAATCTTTCTCCAAACTTGATCCTAACTGAAGTTCAGCTTTCTGCCCATTATAACCTTAAATCTCAAAAGAAACTGGCCTCTTCAGCTCATGTAAGCATTGATTAAATATGTTACATATAAGACTGAAAGTAAGAAGCTTGATTGGTATCCAGAAACCATTTTGTAAGCCTTTCTGGCATTCACTTTGATTTTTCATATAGTATTAAATTAATAAATTCTTTCTTATCCTGGAAAGACTAAAATTGGTTTCATTTTGCCATTTCATGATAAGCTATACATTTATGACAATAACCCATTGATCAATTGGGGAGAAAACTTTTTAATGTCCCCTAAAATGGAGAATGATGTTGCCGAGGAATACATTGTTGGAGAGAAATTTTGATTTCAACTGGATATGGGCAATGAAGTTGCCAAGTTAAATACAATAGGAAAGAGATATTTACACACCATGGGGAGGAAATCTGAACTGTCACTAGATATATAGAGGGTGAAGTTGCCCTAGGATATACCTTTTGAAGTAAGTTTTCAATGATGTCCGAGCAAAAACGCACGCAGACGCAGAAGTTTACAAACCAAACTTTTGAATAGTATATAATTGGCCACTATTGTCAAAATGCAAGTTGCCACAAAATATGTCAGTGACAATTTTTTAACAAAATAAGAGAAGTCAGCATCATCATTTGTTGAATTCTAAATATAAATGGCTACATCCCCTGATGTGTGTGTATATAGTGTATAGTGTATACATGCATTGTCAAAGGTTGATTGGCAACCTCTGGTAACAGTTTTGATAGTATATTTATTGTATTGGCTGCTTTCAGACCTCCCACGGTAGTTACAGGACATATCTCTCCAATAGTTATGTATGGTTGCTAAACTACCACACCTGACAGAAATTATTGGTTGTTTGGTTACATCTGTTTATTTTGTTTTTGAATCATAACAGTTTCTTGGTGCTTCTATTTTGTTTTAATGCAATTGTTGTGGCAGTTAACAACTAAAATGGAGACCCTTTCATACACAAACATACAACAGAGATTTTGTCACAAGATTTTCAATTTCTTTCTTTTTATTAAAAGAATGTCATGATTTCCCGTGGCAACACTAAGTGTAAACTCAATCAGAAATCAAGTCTCAAAGGAAATCATTTGGTATTTCACATTTAAACTACTAATATGTAATCATTCTAACAGACTGGAGGAATTCTGAAACCTGATAGTTTCTAAGTATATCAATTGTGATACAACTTTTTCAAATCTTACACAACTAATAAAATGTATTAATATGATTTAGAGTACAATGAAAATGGACAGTGGAAGAACAAGAACTGTCGCCGAATGGCACCCCCACTCATTGAATCCTGGATCAAAAATTCATGTTTTCACTAAATTTTGTAATTAAGTCCAATTTTCGTTAAACAGGAAGTATGCATCTGACATGACTCAAAATAGGATGTTCCTTACAACTAATCATATAAAGGCTGCATACAAATTTTGAAATCAATCCCTCTTGTAGAAGCTGATAAAAATGCGACGGAAAATTCATGTTTTCACTACAGTTCGTAACAGTCACTTTTCGTCAAACAGGAGGTACACATCGGACAGGACTCAAAATAAGACGTTCCTTACAACTAACCATATAGAGGCTGCATACAAATTTTTAAAATCAATCCTTCTTGTGGTCGCTGAGAAAAATGCGACGAAAAAATTCATGTTTTCGCTACATTTCATGACAGTCTACATTTTATGACAGTCTACATTTTGTCAAACAGGAAGTACATATCGGACAGGACTCAAAATAAAACGTTCCTTACAAATAACCATATAGAGGCTGCATACAAATTTTGAAATCGATCCCTCTTGTAGAAGCTGAGAAAAATGCGACGAAAAATTCACTACAGTTCGTAACAGAGTCCACATTCTGCCAAACAGGAAGTACGCATCCGATAAGACTCAAAATATAATGTTCCTTATAACTAACCATATAAAGGCTGCATACCAATTTTGAAATCAATCCCTCTTGTAGAAGCTGAGAAAAATGTGACCAAAAATTCATGTTTTCACTACATTTTGTGACAAAGTCCACATTTTGTTAAACAGGAAGTACACGTCCGACAGGACTCAAAATAAAACGTTCCTTACAACTAACCATATAGAGGCTGCATACCAATTTTACAATCAATCCCTCTTGTAGAAGCTGAGAAAAATGCAACGAAAAAATTCATGTTTTCACTACATTTCGTGACAAAGTCCACATTTTGTCAAACAGGAAGTACAAATCGGACAGGACTCAAAATAGGACGTTCCTGACAACTAATCATATAGAGGCTGCATACCAATTTTGACATGAATCCCTCTTGTAGAAGCTGAGAAAAATGCAACGAAATTTTTTTTTCGGACACACGGACGGACGGACGGACATGACGGAATGCAGTATACCCCTCTCTATAGAGTGGGGGTATAAAAAGCAACATAAAACATTATAAAAAGGGAACTAAATCCAGCATAGGATATTTAATTTTCTACAGAAAATCCAAAACCAATATCAATCAGATATTCCTCTTTAGATACAGTGAGCAAAAATATAGAATACTGACTGACAGAAAGGGCTCTTTAAAAAAAGTTTTTCATGTTATTTGCAAAAGGACAGGAAAGTCTATTACCTGATTACACACATTTATTTACATATAGGTTCCACAGGGAGAACTATTTTTCTTCCGTAAATGGTGGTTTACAGTGGGAGATGACCCATCTCACACCGGTAAATGACCAACCAGACGTGCTGATTTTTGTGATACAACAATCGTAACCATGACTAAACGTCATAAAACACCTGACGTCATAATGTAAGAAACACTCAAATGGCGACAACATTGTTCACACGGTATAAGTTTCTAGACATTTCTATCCGTGTTTTACGGAAGAAATAGGAACTTGCATTCGGTCAAAATGAAAGATCAGGATATCTTTCACTCGTGTAAAAAATTCTACGTCTTTTACTCTCGTTCCGCTACGCTCCACTCGAGAAAAGACAAAATTTCTTACTCTTGTGAAAGATAGCCCGATCTTTAATCTGACCTTATGCAAGATCCTATTAGATAATGGAATTTCTCAAATCGAGTTAAATAAATTTTGCAAATGTTTGAAAGCAAGGCTTGCTGAGCTTTTTCAAACATTTGAAAATTTATTTAACTAGATGTGAGATATTTCATAATTAACTTGTTTAAGTTGAAAAATTGTTTCTCTAATGACTGGATGAAAAACACCGAGGATTGTATTCCTAATAAATTTGGCAGGAAATTTCCAGAGACTTTTTCCCCTCTCTAGAGAGGAGAACAAATGTTTGCACAACCTTCAGGAAATGTGAAAACAGGAAATATCAGACAAAACAAGAGCTGTCTCCAAATGGCAGCCAGTTATACCCCTGCTCATTGAACCCTGAATCAACAAGAGCTGTCGCCGAATGGCAACCAGATATACCCCCACTCACTGAACCCTGGATCAAAAATTCATGTTTTCACTAAATTTCATAATTAAGTCCACATTTGCCAAACAGGAAGTACACATCTGACAGGACTAAAAATAGGACGTTCCTTACAACTAACCATATAGAGGCTGCATACCAATTTTGAAATCAATCCCTCTTGTAGAGGCTGAGAAAAATGTGACAAAAAATTCATGTTTTCACTACATTTTGTGACAAAGTCCACATTTTGCCAAACAGGAAGTACACCTCCAACAGGACTCAAAATAGGAAATTCCTTACAACTTATCATATAGAGGCTGCATAGCAATTTTGAAATCAATCCCTCTTGTAGAAGCTTAGAAAAATGCGAAGAAAATTTTTTTCGGATGCACGGACGAACGGACAGACGAACGGACAGACAAGGTGAATGCAGTATACCCCCCTCTCTATAGAGTGGGGGTATAATATGGTAAGTGCAAATTTAAGTGTGTGTGTGGATACATTACAAGTGTGGACACACAAGTGTGGACACAATACAAGTAATTACCGTATAGCGGGTTATTTTGACAGGTGTAAAATTTGGCGGTTTTAAAGGGAAAATGTATACGGAAAATTTTGGCGGTTTTTATTTTCGCGATTACGAAAAATACATAATAAAATATTTCCCTTGTTAATAAAAAATAGTGAGTTTCGGTTTATACTAAATGTTGATCAACATAAAATATTAAAGAAGAGAATGATAATTATCCTTTGATTTTAATTATTTTTAATTGCCATTGATTAATTACATGTATTTAGTAAATTACATGTAATTTTTATTAGTGCCTGCATTTTCAGTAATTTTAAATATTTGTCACCTACATAGCTTGGCCTGAATACAAACACTACATATGCACAATATACAGATATCCAAACCGCCATTATAAATATTTATTTCCAAAGGAAATAATAAAAAAATGTTATAAATTTCATGGACTTGTTTAAATATATAAACTGTAGAATGAAATTTGGCAGAATTTATTTTGGCAATTTAAGCTGGACCACTAAAATACGCCAAAATTACCACCCCGCGAAAATAACCCGCTATACGGTACATGAAGGTTGCAGAAAAGAATAAGATGCAAAAAATGAAAGTAAAAAAGGCACAAAGTCGGTAAACAGGAAGTGGTGATCCGATATGGTCGAAAAGAGGAGGCACAGTATAGGACCCCATACTGATGCACCATACCAAATATCAAGTGGCTGTCATGTGTAGTTGCAGAGAAAAATGCAATGAAAAAGTCACAATTTTGAAAATGAAAGTAAAATAGGTACAAAGTCGGTAAACAGGAAGTGGTGATTCAATATGGCCGAAAGGAGGAGGCGCAAAATAGGATCCAATACTGATGCACCATACCAAATATCAAGTGGCTGTCATTTGTAGTTGCTGAGAAAAATGCGACGAAAAAGTCACAATTTTGAAAATGAAAGTAAAAAAGGCACAAAGTCGGTAAACAGGAAGTGGTGATCCGATATGGCCGAAAAGAGGAGGCACAGTATAGGACCCCATACTGATGCACAATACCAAATATCAAGTGGCTGTCATGTGTAGTTGCCGAGAAAAATGCAATGAAAAATTCACAATTTTGAAAATGAAAGTAAAATAGGTACAAAGTCGGGAAACAGGAAGTGGTGATTCAATATGGCCGAAAGGAGGAGGCGCAGAATAGGATCCAATACTGATGCATTATACCAAATATCAAGTGGCTGTCATTTGTAGTTGCTGAGAAAAATGCGACGAAAAAGTCACAATTTTGAAAATCAAAAAAGGCACATTAAGTCGGTAAACAGGAAGTGGTGATCCGATATGGTCGAAAAGAGGAGGCACAGTATAAGACCCCATACTGATGCACCATACCAAATATCAAGTGGCTGTCATGTGTAGTTGCCGAGAAAAATGCGACGAAAAAGTCACAATTTTGAAAATGAAAGTAAAATAGGTACAAAGTCGGTAAACAGGAAGTGGTGATTCAATATGGCCGAAAGGAGGAGGCCCAGCATAGGATCCAATACTGATGCATTATACCAAATATCAAGTGGCTGTCATGTGTAGTTGCTGAGAAAAATGCAACGAAAAAGTCACAATTTTGAAAATGAAAGTAAAAAAGGCACAAAGTCAGTAAACAGGAAGTGGTGATCCGATATGGCCGAAAAGAGGAGGCACAGTATAGGACCCCATACTGATGCACAATACCAAATATCAAGTGGCTGTCATGTGTAGTTGCTGAGAAATATGCGACGAAAAAGTCATAATTTTGAAAATGAAAGTAAACAAGAGGCTCTCAAGAGCCTGTATCGCTCACCTGGGCCATGGATGACATAGATAAAAGGCATTTCCAATAGGAAAAACAAACCATAAATTTAGCAGAATACTTTTTTTTTTCTAAAATTACAGTTTTCTTGTTTGGTTGCCATGGAAACCTAAAGATCCACCATCCAACCAATAACAGAACACCATTCAAAAAAAAAAAATTGGGCAGGGGTTCCCCTTATAATCAATGTAATACATACTGCTAAAATTAAAACATTCAGAACACAATTCAAATAAAAATTCAAAAATAGTAATTACCCCGCCACGTTTCACAAAATTTCTAAGTTAAAAGGGCCATAACTCCACAACGATGTGTAACACTGAACCCAAAATTATAATTGGCCTGTATTTTGTGGTAAACAATTCACATGCCATGTTTGAAGACAGTATGTTATTTCATTCACAAGTTATGAGTACAAAACCCTAAAATTTGCAAAATTTCAAAGTTTCAAGGGGCATTACTCCAGAACCCCTTGGACCTCGGAACCCAAAATCAATCTTGACCTGAGTTTTGTGGTAAACAACTTACATACCAAGTTTGAAGACCTTGTGTTATTTCGTTCACATGTTTTCAGTCGGAAACCCTAAAATTCGCAAAATTTCAAAGTTTCAAGGGCCATAACTCCAGAACCCCTTGGACCTCTGAACCCAAAATCGAACTTGACCTGAGTTTTGTGGTAAACAACTTGCATACCAAGTTTGAAGACCTTGTGTTATTTCGTTCACAAGTAATCAGTCGGAAACCTTCGGGGGACGGATGGACGGACAGACACACGACTGAGGGTATCACATAATACCACGCCACTTCGTGTGATGGGGTATAAAAATTTGGGCAGAGGTTCCCCTTCAAATCAATAGTTCCAATGTAAAAACTATGTTCCCCACTGGCGGCCACCTTGGATGAGGTACGGACATGCTGGATACCTTTTTTTGAAGGGACCATCTAAGGACTTTTATGACTAAGTTTGATTTTAATTAGACTGGTAGTTTCTGAGAAGAAGATCTTTGAATGTCTTTTCTATAGGGTCCAATGATAAAACTATGTTCCCCGCTGGCGGCCATCTTAGATGAGGTACGGACCTGCCAGATACCTTCTTTGGAAGGGACCATCTAAAGACCATTGTGACTAAGTTTATTTATAATTGGACTGGTAGTTTCTGAGAAGAAGACCTTTGAATGTCTTTTCCATCGGGTCCAATGTTAAAACTATGTTCCCCGCTGGGGGCCATCTTGGATTAGGTATGGACATGCTGGATACAATTTTTAAAGGGGACCACCAAAGGACTAATGTGACGAAGTTTGGTTCAAATTGGCCCAGTGGTTTCAGAGGAGATCTTTGAATGAAAAGTTTACAACTGACTGACGGACACAGACGCCAAGTGATGGCAAAAGCTCACCCTGGCATAGCCAGGTGAGCTGAAAAGGTACAAAGTCGGTAAACAGGAAGTGGTGATTTGATATGGCCGAAAAGGGGAGGCGCAGTATAGGACCCCTAGTGATGCACCATACCAAATAAAACTAGAGGCTCAGAGACTGAGCCTGTATCGCTCATCTGACAAAACGCTTCTATGCCATTGCATGACCAAAAATGATCATGTTTTTTACTAATGGGGTAGGGTGTTTAGGTATGTTCTAAATTAGCACCCGTATGTTTTGTCTGATCCTATTGAAATGAGTAATTTTTGCAAAGGACCTTCTATACATTTAGTATTATTTGCTTTAATTGTTTTGAGAGAAGATGATGAAAAGGATGGTTTTCTCATACTCACTCAGGGCTCCAATGTTAAACTATATTCTGCACTTGAGGCAATGTTTTTTGTCAGATTGAAATAAAATGTGCAATTTTTGTAAAGTACCTTCAGTCATCATTCCTGAATTTGCTTCAGTGGTTTCAGAAGAGTAAATGAAAATGTGATTAATCCCATAGGGTCCAATGATAAACTATGTTCTGTGCTGGCAGCATGTTTTCTATTGGATTGTAACGAAATGAGCAATCTTTGTTAAGGACCTTCTATTCATCCTTCTTGTAAAGTTTGGTTGAATTTGCTTCTGCAGTTTCAAAGGAAAAGATGAAAATGTGATTTTTCCCATAGGGTCCAATGTTAAACCTAAGTTCCACACTGGCGGCCATGTTTTTTATTGGATCAGAACAAAATGAGCAATCTTTGTAAAGGATCTTCTATACATCATTCCTGTAAAGTTTGATTGAATTTGCTTGCTATTTCAGAGGAGTAGATGAAAATGTGATTTTCCCATAGGGTCCTGTGTAAAACCATGTTCCGTGCTGGCAGCCATGTTTTATGTCGGATCGGAACAAAATGAGCCATTTTTGTTAAGGACTGTAAGTACATCACTCCTGTAAAGTTCGGTTCAATTGGCTTCAGCCGTTTCAGAGCAGAAGATGAAAATATGATTTTTCCCATAGGGTTCAATGTAAAACTTAAGTTCCGCGCTGGCGGCCATGTTTTTTATCAGATCGGAACAAAATTAGCAATCTTTGTAAAGGACCTTCCATACATCATTCCTGTAAAGTTTGGTTCAATTTGCTTCAGCCTTATCAGAGCAGAAGATGAAAATGTGATTTTCCCTTAGGGTCCTGTTCCTTGCTGGCCGCCATGTTTTTTGTCGGATCGTAACGAAATGAGCCATCTTTGTTAAGGACCTTAAGTACATCATTCCTGTAAAGTTTGGTTCAATATGCTTCAGCCTTTTCAGAGCAGAAGATGAAAATGTGACTTTTCCCATAGGGTCCAATGTTAAACCTAAGTTTCGCGCTGGCGGCCATGTTTTTTATCGGATCGGAACAAAATGAGCAATCTTTGTAAAGGACCTTCCATACACCATTCCTGTAAAGTTTGGTTGAATTTGCTTCAGTGGTTTCAGAGGAGAAGATGAATTTGTGAAAAGTTAACGGACGGACGGACAACGGACGGATGACGGACGCCAAGTGATGGCAATAGCTCACACTGACCCTATGGGTCAGGTGAGCTAAAAAAGCTTGTATCATTTACTATTGCAGAGAAAAGCTGTACTAAAGTTGTGACGGACGGACAGAATAATGACAAATTGACTAAGTCTGTAAACAGGAAGTAGCATCCCGTCAGGTCTGAAAATGCATCCCACAATATGGCATGACTACACAAAGCTTCTGACAAAATTTCAAGTTTGTATCATTTACCATTGCAGAGAAAAGCTTTACGAAAGTTGTGACGGACGGAATGACGGAATTACGGAATTACAGAATGCCAGACACAGGTAAAACAGTATACCCCCTCCTCCTTCGAGCGGGGGTATAAAATGTCACAAAGTCGGTAAACAGAAAGTGGTGATTCGATATGGCCGAAAAGGGGAGGTGCAGTATAGGACCCCATACTGATGCCCCATAACAAATATCAAGTGGCTGTCATGTGTAGTTGCTTAGAAAAATGTGACATAAGTATGTGTGATGGACAGACGGACGGATGGATGGACAGAGGTAAAACAGTATACCCCCTCCTTCAGAGCGGGATATAATAAATGTTTTAGTTGACAAAAAAGGGAGGAGTGAAAACTACAAGGCACCATGCCTTATACAGCTTTCATTCTTCTACACTGGAGTGAGAAATGTTTGGAAAATATGTCACATTGGCAAAAATTTAAATGGCAAAATTTAATTTATATTCCAATAATTGTAATGAAAATTTCTGGCCATATGAACACATTTTATCTGACATAACAGGATATATGACAGTGTTTGTTTACAAAACAGGAAATTATGAATAACGTATTATCAATAAAAACATCTTACATTATAGTTTGACTGAAATATATTCACAAATTTGCAGAGAAATATATGAACACTGAATTGCTGAAAATTACTGACAATTTTCCAATGCATACTAGCTACATGTACGTCATGCATGTAGAAAGCTTATTAAGGCGGATAAATAAGAAATGTTCACACACATCTAAGAATTCCAGCTTGTTCAGCTAAGCTTCCACCTTTTAGCACATTGTTCTGAATTTTCAGGCTATTTAATCCCCAAAACATGATTAAAGTGGACCTAAAAATATGTGATTTGTTGACTTAAATTTACAGAACTTTTTTTCTCCAAGGATTTTCTTCAAAATTTCATTCTTTTAAAATCAAATTTAAGTAGATAGACAGTAATATTCATATCCATGAGATTTTGTTGTAAGTCGGCACAATTGAAGAATCAATCCTACTTACTCGAAGTCTACATATTAACAAGAGAATCTGTGTCAATGGACACTATGCCCCGCTACTGATCATTACTAATTAATGACCATTAGTGACATTTATTTTATCATCTATACATCTAGAAGCTGACATGAAATTTTACCTAGCAATCATCCAATACGTATGGTTGCTAGGTAAAATTCCAAAACTAAATGGTCTAAGAGAGTTTCATGAAATTTTCCAAAGTTGGAATCAAGAATACTTGTAATCCATATTTGGAAAATGACTACTTTAAATGAAAAGAATTGAATTACCATTGCTGCTAGGTAGAATTTCAAAAATGAAGTGTTCTTTGACGATTTCAGGAAATTTACCAAAATTGGAGTAAAAGATTTTTGCATTTCAGTTATTGAAAATTTGTGTTTTGACAAAAAGAAATTAAAAAATATATGGTTGCTAAGGTAAACTTCCAAAATTAAAGGTCTTAGAGAGTTTCAGGAAATTTACCATAATTCAGAATCAAAGATTTTTGCAATTCAGTTATTTAAAATTTGTGTTTTGACAAAAAGAAATTAAAAAATATATGGTTGCTAAGGTAAAACTTCCAAAATTAAAGGTCTTGGAGAGTTTCAGGAAATTTACCATAATTGGGAATAAAAGATTTTTGCAATTCAGTTAATTTAAAATTGGTGTTTTGACAAAAAGAAATTAAACTAGAGGCTCAGAGACTGAGCCTGTATCGCTCACCTGGCAAAATGCTTCTACGCCATATGACTAAATAAAGATATTTCCTTACCAATAAGGTCAAATGTTTAGCAATGTTCTTAATTAGCACCCATGTTTTTTGTCTGATCCTATCGAAATGAAAAATTTTTGCAAAGGACCTTCTATACATTTCAGAGATGATGATCAAAGGATGGTTATCTCATTCCTGGCTCCAATGTAAAACTATGTTCTGCACTGGAGGCCATCTTTTTTGCCAGATCCAAGTAGCTTCCATACATCCTTACTGTAAAGATTGGTTGAATTTGCTTCAGTAGCTTCAGAGGAGATAGCAAATAGATGCTTTTCTCTTAGGATCCCATGTTAGACTTTGTTCTGCGCTGGCAGCCATGTTTTTAAAGGAATTGAAAAATTTTGGCAATCTCCATAAAATACCTTCCATACATGTACATCATTACTGTAGAGTTTGGTTCAATTTGCTTCAGTAGCTTTAGAGGAGATAGCAAATGTATGCTTTTCCCATAGGGTCACATGTTAAACTATAATCTGCGCTGGCGGCAAATGTTTTCTCACAGATCGAAAAAATTTCGGCAAACTAAGAAAAGGACCTTCCATACAGCATTCCTGTAAAGTTTGGTTCAATTTGCTTCAGTAGCTTCAGAGGAAATAGTCAATATATGCTTTTCCCATAGGGTTCCATGTAAAAGTATGTTCTGCGCTGGCGCCCATGTTTTTTCACGGATCATCAAAATTTCGGAAAGCTAAGTAAAGGACCTTCCATACATCATTCCTGTAATGTTTGGTTCCAATTGCTTAAGTAGCTTCAAAGGAGAAAGCAAATAAATGCTTTTCCTGTAGGGTCCCATGTTAAACTATGTTCTGTGCTGGCGGCCATGTTTTTTCACAGATCGAAAAAATTTCGGCAAACTAAGTAAAGGACCTTCCATACATCATTCCTGTAAAGTTTGGTTCCATTTCCTTCAGCAACTTCAGAGGAAATAGCAAATATTTGCTTTTGCCATAGGGTCCCATGTTAAACTATGTTCTGTGCTGGCGGCCATGTTTTCTCACAGATCGAAAAAATTTTGACAAACTAAGAAAAGGACCTTCCATACATCATTCCTGAAAAGTTTGGTTCAATTTGCTTCAGTAGCTTTAGAGGAGATAGTCAATATATGCTTTTCCCATAGGGTTCAATGTAAAACTATGTTCTGCGCTGGCGGTCATGTTTTTTCACGGATCGAAAAAATTTTGGCAAACAAAGTAAAGGACCTTCCATGCATCATTCCTGTAAAGTTTGGTTCCATTTCCTTCAGTAACTTCAGAGGAGATAGCAAATATTTGCTTTTGCCATAGGGTCCCATGTTAAACTATGTTCTGGGCTGGCGGCCATGTTTTTTCACGGATCGAAAAAATTTCGGCAAACTAGGTAAAGGACCTTCCATACATCATTCCTGTAAAGTTTGGTTCCATTTGCTTCAGTAGCTTCAGAGGAGATAGCAAGTATATGCTTTTCCTATAGGGTCCCATGTTAAACTATGTTCTCCACTGGCGGCCAATGTTTTTTCACGGATTGAAAAAATTTCTGCAAACTAGGTAAAGGACCTTCCATACATCATTCTTGTAAAGTTTGATTCCATTTGCTTCAGTAACTTCAGAGGAGATAGCAAATATTTGCTTTTCCCATAGGGTCCCATGTTAAACTATGTTCTGCGCTGGCGGCCATGTTTTTTCGCAGATCGAAAAAATTTCAGCAAACTAAGTAAAAGACCTTCCATACATCATTCCTGTAAAGTTTGGTTCCATTTGCTTCAGTTACTTCAGAGGAGATAGCAAATATTTGCTTTTCCCACAGGGTCCTATGTTAAACTATGTTCTGCGCTGGCGGCCACGTTTTTTCATGGATCGAAAAATTTTGGCAAACTAAATAAAGGACCTTCCATACAGCATTCCTGTAAAGATTGGTTCAATTTGCTTCAGAAGCTTCAGAGGAGATAGCAAATATATGCTTTTCCCATTGGGTCCCATGTTAAACTATGTTCTGCGCTGGCGGTCATGTTTTTTCACGGATCGAAAAAATTTCGGAAAACTAAGTAAAGGACCTTCCATACATAATTCCTGTAAAGTTTGGTTCCATTTGCTTCAGTAACTTCAGAGGAGATAGCAAATATTTGCTTTCCCCATAGGATCCCATGTTAAACTATGTTCTGCGCTGGTGGCCATGTTTTTTCACGGATCGAAAAAATTTCGGCAAACTAAGTAAAAGACCTTCCATACATCATTCCTGTAAAGTTTGGTTCCATTTGCTTCACCAACTTCAGAGGAGATAGCAAATATATGCTTTTCCGATTGGGTCCCATGTTAAATTATGTTCTGCGCTGGCAGCCATGTTTTTTCACGGATCGAAAAAATTTCGGCAAACTATGTAAAGAACCTTTCATACATCATTCCTGTAAAGTTTGGTTAAATTTGCTTCAGTAACTTCAGAGGAGATAGCAAATATTTGCTTTTTCCCATAGGGTCCAATGTTAAATCTAAGTTCAGCGCTGGCAGCCATGTTTTTGGCGGATCGGACAAATTTCGGCAAACTAAGTAAAGGACCTTCCATACATCATTCCTGTAAAAGTTTGGTTGAAATTGGTCCAGTGGTTTCAGAGGAGATAGCCAAAATGTGAAAAGTTTACGGACGACGACGACGGATGCCAAGTGATGGCAAAAGCTTACATGGCCTTTGGCCAGGTGAGCTAAAAATGTATGGTTGCTATGTAAAATTTCCAAAATTAAAGGTCTTAGAGGGTTTCTGGAAATTTACCAAATGGAATAAAAAAATTTTGCAATTCAGTTATTGGAAATTTGTGTTTTGACAAAAAGAAATTCAAAAATGTATGGTTGCCAACTAAAATTTCCAAAATTAAAGGTCTGAGAGAGTTTCAGGAAATTTACCAAAATTGGAATCAAAGATTTTTGCAATTTAGTTATTAAAAATTGGAGTTTCGACAAAAAGAAATTAAAAAATGTATGGTTGCTATGTAAAATTTCCAAAATTAAAGGTCTTAGAGAGTTTCAGAAAATTTACCAAAATTGGAATTAAAACTTTTTGCAATTCAGTAATTGAAAATAGGTGTTTTCAACTGTTTTGGAAAAAAGAAATTCAAAAATGTATGGTTGCTAGGTAAAATTTCCAAAATTAAATGGTCTTGGAGCGTTTCAGGAAATTTACCAAAATTGGAATCAAAGATTTTTGCATTTCAGTTATTGAAAATTGGTGTTTTGACCAAAATAAATTAAAAAATAGTAAAGGTGCATTACATGATACCCCGCCACGTTTCACAAAGTTTCGAAGTATCAAGGGGCATAACTCCAGAACCCCTTGGACCTCTGCACCCATATTCGAACTCGACCTGAGTTTTGTGGTGAACAAGCTACATACCAAGTTTGAAGACTGTATGTTATTCCGTTCAAAAGTTATCAGTCGGAAACCTTCGGGGGACGGACGGAGAGACGGATGGACAGACAGACAGACGGATGGTCAGACACACGACTGAGAGTATCACATAATACCACGCCACTACGTGTGGCGGGATATAAAAATGTATGGTTGCTATGTAAAATTTCCAAAATTAAAGGTCTTAGAGGGTTCCAGGAAATTTACCAATATTGGAATCCAAGATTTTTGCAATCAGTATTTGAAAATTTGTGTTTTGACAAAAAGAAATTAAAAAATATATGGTTGCTAGGAAAAATTTCCAAAATTAAAGGTCTTGGAGAGTTTCAGGAAATTTACCAAAATTGGAATCAAAGATTTCATTTACAAATATGGCTGTTTAAACATAAAGGACAAAAAAGATGCTAAGAAGAATTTCAAAAATCAAATAAATGAGCGTTATCAAAAATTCAATCATAAATTTCAAAGACAATGAACCATGACCTTGAAGTCACAGCATTTGTTTGGCACTAAAACATTGCTGTTCATGTTATGATGTATAATTATACAATTGAGTTTCATCAATATATCAAACCTCCTTCAAGGTAAACTACTTTCAACCTAAACCTTAACCTGTAGTATATTAAACATTCACTCCTAATATTCTGTCATTGAACCATGACCTTGAGGTCATAGCATCCATTTCCTTCCAAAATGTTGCAGTTCATGTCATAATCCATCTGCATACAAATTTTCATCAAGATATCAAACCTCCTTCAAGGTTAACTACCTTCAACCTAAACCTTAACCTGTAGTATATCAAATATTTACTCCTGATATTCAAAGTCAATGACCCATGACCCCGAGGTCACAGCATCTGTTTCATTCCAAAATGTTTCAAGATATCATACCTCCTTCAAGGTAAACTACCTTCAACCTAAACCTTAACCTGTAGTATATCAAATATTCACTCCTGATATTTAAAGTCAATGGCCCATGACCCTGAGGTCACAGCATCCGTTTCATTCCAAAATGTTGCAG
>MJUU01045451.1:0-11819 GCA_002080025.1 Modiolus philippinarum
ATAATTATTTATTTATTATCTATTTATTACTTTTATTATGATTTTTTTCTTTAATTTATTTATTATCTTTGAATTAATTTTATTATTATTTTCTCTTTTATTTATTTATTATCTATTTTTTACTTTTATTAGTGTTTTACTTATTTTATTTAATTTTTTATTCTTTTTACTATTATTTTATTTGCTTTTTATTATTATTTTATTTTTAATGTTGTTTCAGTATTCTTCATTATATTATTTTATCATTATTAATGTAATTATTGTTATTGTTATTATTATTATTATTATTACCAATATTTATTATATTTATTAATTTTGTTGATTTTTTTATCATTATTTTAATAAATTTATTTGATTTTATTATTGTTTTCATTATCTATTATCTAATTTATTTATATTTTTAATTATTTATTTATTTTTATTGTTATTTGATTTATTTAATTTTTAATATAAGTATTTTTATCTTTTTTTTTCATTATTTTATTTAATTTACTTAATCTTGAGTTTCATCGTTTTCTTTATTAACCCCTCTACCAGTATTGTACATTTACCTAGTCCCCGAATTCTAACTTTTAACCTTCACTTTTGCTGGGGCTATACTTGTTAGATCTATTATAATGTGTTTATATGTAAGATTGTACACAGGTCACTCTGCGTTTATCGAGGCTTGTGACTGGCTATCTGATAGGATAGGGCGCATTACCCTCCTTCCGTCCTATTTGTTTTTTATTGCTTTTATTTTGTTAACGTCAAATTTCATATTAGTAAGTAGATGTTTTGTCCATTTGGTATTGGGTGTTTGGTGTCTTTGGAGATTTTGTAGGATCAATGAGCTGGTGAACATCCTCTGTATTTTAAGTAAGCATTGGCACATCCGTCACAACTTTCGTAAAGCTTTTCTCTGCAATGGTAAATGATACAAACTTGAAATTTTGTCAGAAGCTTTGTATAGTCATGCCATATTGTGGGATGCATTTTCAGACCTTTCGGGTCGCTACTTCCTGTTAACCGTCTTAGTCAATTTTTCATTTTTCTGTGTGTCCGTCACAACTTTCGTAAAGCTTTTCTCTGCAATAGTTAATGATACAAACTTGAAATTTTGTCAGAAGCTTTGTGTAGTCATGCCATATTGTGGGATGCATTTTCAGACCTGTCGGGATGCTACTTCCTGTTTACCAACTTAGTCAATTTTTTATTATTTTCTGTGTGTCCGTCACAACTTTCGTAAAGCTTTTCTCTGCAATGGTAAATGATACAAACTTGAAATTTTGTCAGAAGTTTGGTATAGTAATGCCATATTGTGGGATGCATTTTCAGACCTTTCGGGTTGCTACTTCCTGTTAACCGACTTAGTCAATTTTTCATTATTCTGTGTGTCCGTCACAACTTTCGTAAAGCTTTTCTCTGCAATGGTAAATGATACAAACTTGAAATTTTGTCAGAAGCTTTGTGTAGTCATGCCATATTGTGGGATGTATTTTCAGACCTGTCGAGATGCTACTTCCTGTTTACCCACTTAGTCAATTTTTCATTATTCTGTGTGTCCGTCACAACTTTCGTAAAGCTTTTCTCTGCAATGGTAAATGATACAAACTTGAAATTTTGTCAGAAGCTTTGTATAGTCATGCCATATTGTGGGCTGCGTTTTCAGACCTGTCGGGATGCTACTTCCTGTTTATAAACTTAGTCAATTTTTCATTATTCTGTCCGTCTGTCACAACTTTCGTAAAGCTTTTCTCTGCAATGGTAACTGATACAAACTTGAAATTTTGTCAGAAGTTTTGTATAGTCATGCCTTATTGTGGGATGCATTTTCAGACCTTTCGGGTTGCTACTTCCTGTTAACCGACTTAGTCAATTTTTCATTATTCTGTGTGTCCGTCACAACTTTCGTAAAGCTTTTGTCTGCAATGGTAAATGATACAAACTTGAAATTTTGTCAGAAGCTTTGTATAGTTATGCCATAGGATGCATTTTCAGACCTGTCAGAATGCTACTTCCTGTTTACTGACTTAGTTTAATTTTCATCATCCTGTCTGTCCCTCACAACTTTCATAATTTTCATCATCCCGTCCGTCCCTCACAACTTTCATACAGCTTTTCTCTGCATTGGTAAATGATACAAACTTGAAATTTTGTCAGAAGCTTTGTGTAGGCATGCCATATTGTGGGACACATTTTAAGACTTGTGGGGTACTACATTTTGTTTACCAACTTTGTCAGGTTATTAGAGACTAGAAGATGAAAGCGGGGGTATCACTAGTGAGCATTTGCTCACAGATCCCTTGTTTTGACTGGCATAGAAATATCGTAGTTTATCTGTTTGTAAATCTCGTAAAATAAATTCAAAGGCTGATGTCTGTTATTCGAATATTTCCCATATTATCTCTAGAATAATGGGGAGAGTGATGTTTTCCAAAACGATCCTCTATGAGGTTTTCTGTATATTCTGCGATTCGAATACTTGGTCAGCATTCTAGGTACAACTGCATGTCGAGAGTCACGATATTCAGGTCAGACGTCTGCTTTGGCATGACCCTCGTTGGTTGTCGGTGTGGTAAGTATTTTATCATCGCTTTCAGGTTGCTTTGTAGATGGTTTATCCCCTTTTCCAGATTGTAATATGTTGGATGTGTTCATCAACACAAGCTTCGTAGGGTTGGCTCCTGGTCTTTTATGTATAGCACGATGACGTTTTAGGTTGGAGTTATCGTTAAAATATCGACCACAGACATCACACTTCAATGTGTAGTCATGGGAAGCTTCGTGTCTGGTTTTATTACCGAGACGACTGAACTTTTTCTCACATTTGGTACAGCTGTACTTTTGAATATTCTCTGAATGGCACTTCGCGTGTCGTTGTAAACTCCTCTTTTCTGTGTACGTCTTCGGGCATTTGTCACAAGCGAACATTTTAACTTCAGGTCAGAAGAGGCCGATCGATTGCGCCTTTATATAGTTCAAGTCATTTGTACCGATGGCTGTGATTGGTTGTTTATTTTCGTAAGGGGAGATTTGATTGGTTGATTTTCCTGTTTTCTGATTGGTAAATCCATTGTAAATGGAGGCTTTTGATTGGTTGAAATCTCTGCAATTTGATTGGTCAATATTATGTACGCTTTTAATCCACTTTTTGTTTCAAAAATGGTGACTTACTGAATGTTTACATCAAAAACACTACGAAACGTAAAATATGAACATAATATTGATATCAAAACACATATCGAAACGTTAACTATGACTATGAATGAACAAACATATGTAAGTATATGAACTTTATCTGAAAGAATGATATGAAACACAAACTATGAAAACAAATAGATACTGACGACAAAATGAACAACAAATACATGCATAGATGTTAAAAGATCAACATAAAGTTATACAAACTATTAAAACCTGTGAATGTGAACACCAAATACAAGTATAAATGTTAAAAGACCAACATTAAATGGTGCAACATATGAATGTAAACACCAAATACGAACAGAAACATTTAAAACATCAACATAAACTAACGCAAGATATGTTCACACACTGATGTGAACACCAAATCATACACCTAACGTTAAGTATGACTATAAAGTGATATAAAACATATGAACATTAACACTGATATGAACAAAAATATAGTCAGAAACATTGAAATATCAAAATAAAACGACATTCATATGAACTTTAGTGATAAAACTGAAACATAACTTGAAATCTCCAATGAATTGACAGACATTATGACAACATATAGTCATTGATATGAATATTTACACAAAAACAAAAGACGAAACTTAAAATATCAAGATCAAATGATACAAAACATTATAGATTAACCACATTCATAAGAACTTGAACATCAAAACGCAACATGTAACATGAGATATGAACAAAAATACTAGCATTAATGTTAAAACCTGAACATGAAGTATGAAAACACTCTGATGAGAACACCAAATACAAGCAGAAATGTCCAAATATGAACATTAAACGACATAAGATATGTAAACATACAAACATTGACACGGGTGTTTATACCAAAACACGACACATAACGTTAAGTATGAACACAAACACAACAATAAATGACAACAAATGCAAACTTGCACACCAAAACACAATATGAAATGTAAAATATGGACAGAAACACAACAAAACATAACAGCATAAAGACATTAAAAGAACTGTTCCATGAAAACATAACATGATATGTTAAATAAGAAAACAAACACAACAAAGTATGAAATCAAATGTGAACTTTGACATCAAAACACAACACGACACATAAAATATGAACACAAATACAACAATACCTGACAACATAATGATATGAACTATGAAAACATGACAAGATACATTAAACATGAACAATAACACAACAAAACATCATACCTTAACCATATTCATGTGAACTGTTACATGAAAACTTAATATGATATGTTGAATATGAACATAAATGCAACAAAGTTGAAAAATAAATCTAAACTTAGATATGAAAAGACGACATGACACATTAAACATGAATATTATAACAACAAATTATGAAAACAAATCTGAACTTTACGCTAAAGACAATATGAAACGATAAATATAATACAAATACAACAATGTTCGAAAATAAATCAAAACATAACACCAAACATTGAAACATTAACATTCATCGACACAAAACATACAAACATATAAACTTTGATATGAATGTTAACAACAAGTGGATGACGAAATAAACATTAAGTGACACAAAATATGAAAACTAATTGATATTACAGACAATGTGAACAACAATTAGAAGCATAATTGTTAAAAGATCAACATGAAGTGACACAAACTATGAAAACAATTCAATATTATTGTTAATTGTACATAAAAATACAAACTTAAACATGAAATTGAACACAAATAAAACAAACCTTTACAACATAATGTGAACTTGACATGAAAACATAATACGATATGTTAAATATGAACAACAAATACCAGCATACATGTTAAAAGATCAACATTAAGTGACGAATGGGTGGTTAATTTAAACCATCTAGTAATGAATAATGGTGATTTTATGGTATTGTTATGGTAAAAATTGTGATTTTAATATATCTGGGTGGTGGTGGTGGTGAAATGATTGGTCATTGTGGTGGTGGTGATAAATTTCAGGTATCTGGGTGGTGGTGGTGGTGGAATAATAGTCTATGGTGGTGGTGGTGGTGGTTTAAAGGTATCTGGGTGGTGGTGGTGGTGGGATGATAGTCAATGGTGGTGGTGGGCTATGTTGTGTAGGTGGTGGTGGTGGCAGCAGCAGCAAAAACCCGTAAAAATTCCGGTAAAGATGACAAAATTGTGATACATTCGTCGAAAACACAATATGCAATATGAAAAAAGAACATTATTACACGAAATGATGAAAACAAATGTAAACTCTGACATAAAACACAACATGAAATGTAAAATTGGAACACAAACGCAACAAAATACGAACTTGTACGTCGAAAACATCACGATAAAATGAAATAACGTCAAATCTCGTACTGATCGAGACTTCTAAAGTGTAACAGATATCAACTTGACAGTATGACTTAACAATTTAGAAATATGAAGGTATCCCGATTTCATATTTCATATGTCTATAGTACCAGAAGTTTGGATAAAGAACGACCTAGGGCCGAAATAGGGCCAATTAAGGCCGATTTTTTATTTCTAAGGGCCAATAACTTCATAACGGTAGGCTCAAAGATTTAACTACCTTAACTAATTGCTTTAGAACTATGAAGATACCCCGAATTCATATATCATAGATCTATAGTACTAACAGTATTAATTAAGATCGATTTAGGGCCGATTTAGGGCCGATCTCAAATTTTTAAGGGCCGATTACTTCATAACAGTACTTCAAAACATTCCAAAACCTATACAAATCAATTAAGAAGCCTAGACATACCCCGAATCCATATATGATGTGAACCTATTACTAATTGTATTGATTAAAGCCGATCTAGGGCCGACTAAAGGGCGACTTATGTCCGATCTTTGATTTCTAAGGGCCGATATCTCTATTACACTACATGAAAGCACTGTAACACCAACACTAATCACTTTAGAAGTCCAAAGATACCTAAAATCCATATATGATATGATCCTATTATCAATATTCAAAATTAAGGCCGACTTAGGGCCGATCTCAAATTTTCAAAGGGGCTGATAACTTCATACTACTACGTTCTACCCTTTAACTACCTTGACTAATCGCTTTAGAACTATACATTTACCTCGATTCCATATAGGAAAAGCATATAGTTGAACGATTTCAAATTAAGGCCGATTGAGGGCCGACTGAGGCCGATCTTTGATTTCTAACGGCCGATAGCTTCATAACAGTACGTTTTAGCATCCCAACACTTATTCAAATCGTTTTAGAAGTATTAAAGAATCCCTATATGATGTCTATAGTAGTAATACTAACGATCAGAGCCGATCTAGGGCCGTTCAGGGCCGATATCTCGTTCACACTCGGAGCTAGGGCTTCGAAACCTGCACCAATGATTTCAGCGACCCTGATTACCCCTACTTAGACATAACAAAAGCAAGAAAATACGCAAACAACACTAAAAAAATAAGGGTTACTCCAAGTAACCTTGCTTTTGTAATGTCTTACTAGGGGTAATCAGGGACGCTGAATTCATTGGTGCAGGTTTGGAAGCCCTAGCTCCGAGTGTGAACGAGATATCGGCCCTAAACAGCCCTAGATCGGCTCTGATCCTTAGTATTACTACTATAGACATATCATATAGGGATTCGATGTACTTTAATACTTCTTAAAAGATTGGAATAAGTGTTGGGATGCTAAAACGTACTGTTATGAAGTTATCGGCCGTTAGAAATCAAAGATCGGCCTCAGTCAACTATAGGCTTATCATATATGGAATCGAGGTAAATGTATAGTTCTAAAGCGATTAGTCAAGGTAGTTAAAGGGTGTTACAGTGCTGTCATGTAGTGTAAAAGAGATTTCGGCCCTTAGAAATCAGAGATCGGACAGAAGTCGCCCTTATGTCGGCCCTAGATCGGCCTTAATTAATACAATTAGTAATAGGTTCATATCATATATGGATTCGGGGTATGTCTAGGCTTCTTAATTGATTTGTATAGGTTTTGGAATGTTTTGAAGTACTGTTATGAAGTAATCGGCCCTTAAAAAATTGAGATCGGCCCTAAATCGGCCCTAAATCGATCTTAATTAATACTATTAGTACTATAGACCTATGATATATGAATTCGGGGTATCTTCATAGTTCTAAAGCAATTAGTTAAGGTAGTTAAATCTTTGAGCCTACCTTTATGAAGTTATTGGCCCTTAGAAATAAAAAATCGGCCTTAATTGGCCCATTTCGGCCCTAGATCGTTCTTTATCCAAACTATTGGTACTATAGACATACGAAATATGAAATCGGGATACCTTCATATTTCTATGAAGGTTCTAAATTGTTAAGTCATACTGTCAAGTTGATATCTGTTACCCTTTAGAAGTCTCGTTCAGTACGAGATTTGACGTTATTTAATTTTATCGTGATGTTTTCGACGTACAAGTTCGTATTTTGTTGCGTTTGTGTTCCAAATTTACATTTCATGTTGTGTTTTTATGTCAGAGTTAACATTTGTTTTCATCATTTCGTGTAATAATGTTCTTTTTTCATATTGCATATCGTATTTTCGACGAATGTATCACAATTTTGTCGTCTTTACCGGAATTTTTACGGGTTTTTGCTGCTGCTGCCACCACCACCACCACCACCTACACAGGCATAGCCCACCACCACCATAGACTATCCTCCCACCACCACCACCACCCAGATACCTTTAAACCACCACCACCACCATAGCCTATTATTCCACCACCACCACCACCACCACCCAGATACCTGAAATTTACCATCACCACCACAATGACCTATCATTTTACCACCACCACCACCCAGATATATTAAAATCACAATTTTTACCATAACAATACCATGAAATCACCATTATTCATTACTAGATGGTTTAAATTAACCACCCATTCGTCACTTAATGTTGATCTTTTAACATGTATGCTGGTATTTGTTGTTCATATTTAACATATCGTATTATGTTTTCATGTCAAGTTCACATTATGTTGTAAAGGTTTGTTTTATTTGTGTTCAATTTCATGTTTAAGTTTGTATTTTTATGTACAATAAACAATAATATAGAATTTTTTTCATAGTTTGTGTCACTTCATGTTGATCTTTTAACAATTATGCTTCTAATTGTTGTTTACATTGTCTGTAATATCAATTAGTTTTCATATTTTGTGTCACTTAATGTTTATTTCGTCATCCACTTGTTGTTAACATTCATATCAAAGTTTATATGTTTATATGGTTTGTGTCGTTGAATGTTGATGTTTCAATGTTTGGTATTATGTTTTGATGTCAAAGTTTTGATTTATTTTCGAACTGTGTTGTATTTGTATTATATTTATCGCTTCATATTGTCTTTAGCGTAAAGTTCAGATTTGTTTTCATAATTTGTTGTAATAATATTCATGTTTAATGTGTCATGTCGTGTTTTCATATCTAAGTTTAGATTTATTTTTCAACTTTGTTGCATTTATGTTCATATTCAACATATCATATTAAGTTTTCATGTAACAGTTCACATGAATATGGTTCAGGTATGATGTTTTGTTGTGTTATTATTCATGTTTAATGTATCTTGTCATGTTTTCATAGTTCATATCATTATGTTGTCATGTATTTGTGTTCATATTTTATGTGTCGTGTTATGTTTTGATGTCAAAGTTTACATTTGATTTCATACTTTGTTGTGTTTGTGTTCATATTTAACATATCATATTATGTTCTCATGCAACAGTTCTTTTAATGTCTTTATGCTGTCATGTTTTGTTGTGTTTCTGTCCATATTTTACATTTCATATTGTGTTTTGGTGTGCAAGTTTGCATTAGTTGTCATTTATTGTTGTGTTTGTGTTCATACTTAACGTTATGTGTCGTGTTTTGGTATAAACACCCGTGTCAATGTTTGCATGTTTACATATGTTATGTCGTTTAATGTTCATATTTGGACATTTCTGCTTGTATTTGGTGTTCTCATCAGAGTGTTTTCATACTTCATGTTCATGTTTTAACATTAATGCTAGTATTTTTGTTCATATCTCATGTTACATGTTGCGTTTTGATGTTCAAGTTCTTATGAATGTGGGTAATCTATAATGTTTTGTATCATTTGATCTTGATATCTTAAGTTTCGTCTTTTGTTTTTGTGTAAATATTCATATCAATGACTATATGTTGTCATAATGTCTGTCAATTCATTGGAGATTTCAAGTTATGTTTCAGTTTTATCACTAAAGTGCATATGAATGTCGTTTTATTTTGATATTTAAATGTTTCTGACTATATTTTTGTTCATATCAGTGTTAATGTTCATATGTTTTATATCACTTTATGGTCATACTTAGCGTTAGGTGTATGATTTGGTGTTCACATCAGTGTGTGAACATATCTTGCGTTAGTTTATGTTGATGTTTTAAATGTTTCTGTTCGTATTTGGTGTTTACATTCATATGTTGCACCATTTAATGTTGGTCTTTTAACATTTATGCTTGTATTTGGTGTTCACATTCACAGGTTTTAATAGTTTGTATAACTTTATGTTGATCTTTTAACATCTATGCATGTATTTGTTGTTCATTTTGTCGTCAGTATCTATTTGTTTTCATAGTATGTGTTTCATATCATTCTTTCAGATAAAGTTCATATGCTTACATATTTTTGTTCATTCATAGTCATAGTTAACGTTTCGATATGTGTTTTGATATCAATATTATGTTCATATTTTACGTTTCGTAGTGTTTTTGATGTAAACATTCAGTAAGGCACCATTTTTGAAACAAAAAGTGGATTAAAAGCGTACATAATATTGACCAATCAAATTGCAGAGATTTCAACCAATCAAAAGCCTCCATTTACAATGGATTTACCAATCAGAAAACAGGAAAATCAACCAATCAAATCTCCCCTTACGAAAATAAACAACCAATCACAGCCATCGATACAAATGACTAGAACTATACAAAGGCGCAATCGATCGGCCTCTTCAGTTTCCAGACTGCCAATCTGCTGACCTGAAGTTAAAATGTTCGCTTGTGACAAATGCCCGAAGAAAAATAAAACCAGACACGAAGCTTCCCATGACTACACATTGAAGTGTGATGTCTGTGGTCGATATTTTAACGATAACTCCCACCAAAAAGGTCATCGTGCTATACATGAAAGACCAGGAGGCAAACCTACGAAGCTTATGTTGATGAACACATCCAACATATTACAATCTGGAAAAGGGGATAAACCATCTACAAAGCAACCTGAAAGCGATGATAAAATACTTACCACACCGACAACCAACGAGGGTCATACCAAATCAGACGTCTCACCTGTATATCGTGACTCTCGACATGCAGTTGTACCTAGAATGCTGACCAAGTATTCGAATCGCAGAATATACAGGAAACCTCATAGAGGATCGTTTTGGAAAACATCACTCTCCCCATTATTCTAGAGATAATATGGGAAATATTCGAACAACAGACATCAGCCTTTGGATTTATTTTACGAGATTTACAAACAGATAAACTACGATATTTCTATGCCAGTCAAAATAATGCCAGATTTTTTAAGTGCCAATGCTAACTTAAAATACAGAGGATGCTCACCAGCTCATTGATCCTACAAAATCTCCAAAGACATCAAACACCCAATACCAAATGGACAATACATTTACTTACTAATATGAAATTTAACGTCAACAAAATAAAAGCAATAAAAAACATATAGGACGGAAGGAGGGTAATGCGCCCTATCCTATCAGATAGCCAGTCACAAGCCTGGATAAATGCAGAGTGACCTAAGTACAATCTCACATATAAACACATTATAATAGATCTAACAAGTATAGCCCAGCAAAAGTGAAGGTTAAAATAGAAAAAGAAAGGAAATGGGGTAAATGTCAAGGAGACAACATCCCATATCCAGGTTAAAACGACCAAAAACAAAACATCTAGGGGTCACCACATGGTTTTCAACACAGTGAGGATCCTCACACCATATAGTAAGCCCTAAATGTCCCCGAAAAGGTAAAAAAGTGAATAAATCAATGGAAACAAACCACATCCAATAACCCAAATATCAAGAAACTAAAATTTTATAAGAAGACAAGGACAAGCCAATGACCAACATATTCCTGACTTGGGACAGGCGCAAAAATTGCGGTGGGGTTAAACTCGCTTTCTTGGATCCAAACCCTCCCCTATGTGTGGTGAATGGCTAAAAATAAATACACAAAAAGACTCACAGTAAAAATCAAACTAGAAAATTCCAACTTATCAAGACGAGTACCCTTACAATGAAGTAAATAAAACATGAAGACAATACATACAGGTACTGTCCGGACAAATGCTCGCAGTTACTGACAGCTAGCTAAGGACATAATTTCCGTTGACTATGATATCAAGCCTTCTTACATATGAAATTTCAATTGAAATACTTCTAAATAGATTTGGTATAACAACATCATCAGTTATGAAAGAAGAACATGATATTGTGCAATGCCAAATACTGCCAATTTAGTTATGGTGTAAAGCATTTAGGAGATGATCAATATTTTTGCCAACAAAAACCAGAAGTTAAGATTTAACAACAATGCCGTATTTATATCCTTTATGAATAAGTTTGTTCAACGGATTAATAAGTTTGGAAGGACAATTTTTGAATTTATGCGCTTTGCAAATGATATT